>JAXQQM020077948.1:0-142625 GCA_034641835.2 Pinus albicaulis | reverse complement strand
GCCCACAAAGCAAAGTACGACGAGTGTGGAGAAGTACAAGGCGAGATTTGTCGCCCGTGGCTTCTCACAGATCGAGGGGATTGACTATGAGGAGACTTTTGCACCTGTCGCAAGGTACTCTTCCATACGGACGATCCTTGCTCTCTCAGCGCAGATGGGGTGGCACATTCATCGGATGGATGTGAAGACTGCGTTCCTCAATGGAGTTATTGAGGAGGAGGTGTACATAGAGCAGCCTGAAGGTTTTGAGATCTTCAGCAGTGAGTCGCATGTGTGCCGACTCAAGAGAGCACTGTACGGGATGAAGCAAGCACCTCGTGCTTGGTACACTCGGATAGACAGCTACTTCACCGGGCTTGGATTCTCCAAGAGTGAGGCGGATCCTAACCTGTACCACATTGTGGTGGAGGGGAAGCTGTTGATCATCGTACTGTATGTAGATGATCTGATTTTGACTGGCGACGAGCAGTTGATACTTTCATGCAAGGAGGATCTTTCACGGGAGTTTGAGATGAAGGACCTGGGCATCCTTCATTATTTCCTGGGATTGGAGATTTGGCAGCGCAGTGGAGGACTGTTTGTTTCTCAGGGCAAGTATGCCCGGGAGATTCTAGAGAGGTTCAACATGCAAGGTTGCAAGCCTGTTGATACCCCTCTTCCTGGAGGATGGAGGAAGGGAGATGCTACTTCGGAGGAGGTAGTGGATGCCACTGTCTATCGACAGTTGGTGGGGTCGTTGATGTATCTGGTCAATACTCGACCCGATATATGCTATGCAGTTAACCAGCTTTCGCAAGCTATGGTTAAGCCTATCAAGCTCTTTTGGAAGGCGGGCAAGCATGTATTGCGCTATATCAGAGGCACATCGGGATATGGTCTATGGTACAGACAGGAGGATGGAGTTAAGCTTTCTGGTTTCACTGATGCAGATTGGGCAGGGAGCCCAACAGACCGGAAGAGCACTTCTGGAGGAGTTTTCAGCATTGGGTCGACAGCAGTTTCCTGGTACAGCAGGAAGCAGAGATCCGTGGCACTCAGTTCATCAGAGGCCGAGTACATGGCAGCAAGCTTGGCTGCATGCGAGGCTATTTGGATGAGGAAGATCCTCGTTGGATTGTTCGGGTTGCATTTGGAGCCTACAGTGATTTATTGTGATAACCAGAGTTGCATTAAACTCTCATATAATCCAGTATTTCATGATACATCCAAACACATCGACATCAGTTACCATCATATCAGAGATTGTGTTCAGCGGAGAATCATGATGCTTTCATATGTTCCCACGGAGGATCAGGATGCCGACATCTTGACGAAGGCGCTCACCAGGAGCAAGTTCGAATTCCACAGAGGCAGGATAGGGGTTGCAGATAATCCATATCTTGCTGAGAGGGAGTGCTGAAAATGCAGCAAGATGATGGAGCTTAGTGAAATGAAGTCGCCTTCACTAAGTGGGCCCGCAGGCAAATTCTGGCGCAAAGTCTATTTTTAGACTATGTCTATTTTTAGACATATGGAGCATGGTCCAGGGGTTGCAGTATGTTATTCTTGGAGTATTGGTCATGTTGGTAAAATAGATGGACCTCTATTTTTTGACCTATAGGTCGAAGTCTATATTTAGACTGCCTATCCTAAAAATAGGGAAGTCAAATATTATTTACCCTTAATAATATTTGGACTATAAACTTCAGTTTACTCTCTTGGAGCACTTCACTTCGAGCCTTGGAAGTGGCTCATGCATCTGACAAAGGAATTACACTATTCCCAAGGGTTTGATGGCATCATACATGGTTGACTTCAGTTAGGACTTCAGTGACAGAAGTTTGGTGGAGTTAATGAGACAGCTAGTGGAGTTGTGTTCTGTTTATTTTAGTTGAACTAGTTGAGATTAGTTTAACTACCTAATCAATTAGTTATGAGTGGAGTGAATTAAATATTATTTAATTCATTAATTAGTAACTCATTATTCAACTCAAGAACACATCAGTTCACTACAGTGCATGATCAGTTCAGTGGAGACCAGTGAAAGAGGGAGATGAAAGGGTGGAGTTAGCTATCAGTGGCGACATCAGTTGTGCATGAGATTTGCACCACACTTGGAGGAATTTCCCATGATGATTGCGCTGTCAAGCCAAGGATATTCGAACCTTGGATCTCTATATAGACAGGCCTGGATTGCGCAATAGAGGCAAGGCAATTGGCGGTGAGTTTTGAACCAGTAACCTGTTCAAAACTGAGCTAGATTGTGTGTAACTTCATGAGAAAGTACCGAGTACTTGTGAGGAGTATTGTACTGAGTTTGTTACATGATTTCTCCATTATAATATACACAATAGCTGCGGGGTTTTCAGCTATAAGCTTTCCCCATACATACTGTGTTAATGTGTATGATGATTTGATGTGTTATCGCTTGATTTTATTTCCGCATGTTTGATGATCTGAGTGGAAGAGATTATGTGTTGCATATAAATTCGAATTGTATGTGATCAGGATAGTCTCGGTGGATAATTAATCATTATTCAGCAAATTTCTACATTGCATGAGCAAGGCAGGCTGAAGGTCGGTAGGGAATTGGCTATGTATTGGTCCGATTTTTCCTAGATCAGTGTGAGACAATTGGTAGAATGTATGAGGTTCTTGTGAGCACATATGCAATGTATTGTTTCATGGTTCCTTGGTTGATTATACAATAAATATGGAGGGGTTTTGAGCAGTTGCTTTCCTCACGAAAATCTTGTGTTGTGCGATTGATTTACTTCTTTCTCTTACTTGTATGTGATTGAGCGATTGTGATTTATATTCCACAAATATTTTTGAAGGATTCAGTGTCTTGTTTTAGATTCAATATATTTTTTTAGTACATTGGATGATTGAATTGAATTTTTTGGTGTAATTTCTACATGGTATGAGAGCAGTGTTAGAGATTTTCTAAACCATCTAGCCATAAAATCCATAAAATCCATTGCGGTTTCATAATTAACAAATATGGTTGTTGACACAACAAATCCTTGCCTCAAGTGTTAAAAATGTCCTTACGCATCTAGTAGAACAAAATCAAGGTAAAGAAAAGTTTTTAACCAAAAGAAAAAAAATTAAACCTTTTATTATACATGCAAATGATAATGTGTGATCATGAGGTAGGCATAAAGGGATTTCATGATGATATTTCATATCAATGTAATATAATTTCACATTAGCGGGGATCATTGATTGAAAATTAATGGTTCACATTTTTGAAGATGGTTGGGTGGTGAGAACAACTGAATGGAATAACATCGAATTGTTTGTTGGGTTTACATCCAAACAAAGTAGTTGAAACTTGAAAAATGTGTCCCTGTTTGTTAATATTTTAAACACCATCACAGAAGCACTGATGTCGACATCTATCAAGTTTTTAATGGGATAATTGTCTTGATCTTTTGGAAGCAATGGGTGTGCATGTTTTCAGGGTCTACCTGTTGTATTTAAAATAAGTATAATCCAATGAATGATTTGGGATATGCTCTTGTATGTGCCCTATTTCTTTTTGAGGAGAAGATATGCTGTATCTGATAGGTGGGTTATTATCAATGTCCTGGTAAAGCCAAAGGAAAATATTGTCTGATATTTTCTCTGCACTTTTTGAGGGATGTAAGGATGTCATTAACTTTTCACCACATGACAACATATATGATCTTATGGAACTTCAACCATATAGATTAATCTAAAAACCTATAGATTCTTGAATGGATATCAAAACTTCATATTTGAAGAAAAAAACACTTTGTGGTAAGTTCAGGATTTTAGACAATGCATATCACGAGGCTGGATCATTCCAAAAAAAAAACCAATTAAATATAAGACAATAAATATATGAAAATAAAACCAAGACGCTAAACCTGCAACAACCCAGTGGTAAATAGATAATAACTCTATGAAAAGAGAGATAAGAACAAATCAATATAGCATACAAATGTGTAACATAACATTAGTTAAAAGAATCAAATCAACATTAATGTTTATTCATCGATCCAAATTGTCTTGCGTGTAGTGCAAACACTTGTGACGTTGTGGATGTTATGATAGTGTTGTGATTTGAAAGCATATTGATGGTGGCCATTTCGACGGAAACTAAATTATACTAGCACAATCACATTTATCAATGCGATTGATATACGCCGATAGGCTTATATGAAATAGATTTACAACCACATTCACCAATGTGGTTGATATACGCTGATAGGCCTATATCCACTACCCAGCACATATATTTCACCAAAATAAATATTATATATTTATGATTAAAATCACCAAAACATTTTATATATTTACTTATAATATATTAATAATATTAACGCTATGCATACTATATATTAACCTGATATATATATATATATATATATATATATATATATATATATTAGAATATATAATATTATATTATTCAATACTAAAATATATAATAAAAATATATTATTAAATTATTTCAATACATTAATAGTTTTACCTCAAACTATAATATAATTCTATTAGAACATAATAATAATATTTTATTAATATTATAATAAGTTTATATCTCTTAGCAATATATAAAGGGATTATTAATGTTTTACACCAAAAGAAGTAATTAACCGAAGGGTTTAATATTATAAACCAAAGTAATTGTTGAACGAAAGGATAAATATTAATATTATAAACCAAGAAATAAAAAAACCCTAAGAATAAATAATTTAATCTAAGAGATTAAAAAACCCTCAGAAATAATAATACTTTAAACTCAAAAACATAAGAAAGTAATAAACTCTAAGAATTAACATATTAAACTAAAGAGATTAATAAAGCATATGAAATAATATTTAAAAACAAAAAACCTAAGAACTAATAAACCCAAGGGTTTAATATTATAAACCAAAGTAATTGGTGAAGCAAAGGATAAATATTAATATTACAAACCAAGAAATAAAAAAACACTAAGAATAAATAATTTAATCTCAAGAGATTAAACAACCCTTAGAAATAATACTTCAAACCCAAAAACATATGAAAGTAATAAACTCTAAGAATTAATATATTAAACTAAAGAGATTAATAAAGCATATGAAATAATTTTTTTAAAAAAACCTAAGAACTAATAAACCCAAGGGTTTAATGTTATAAACCGAAGTAATTGGTGAAGCAAAGGATAAATATTAATATTATAAACCAAGAAATAAAAAATCCCTAAGAATAAATAATTCAATATCTAAGAGATTAAAACAGCCTGAGAAATAATACTTTAAACCCAAAAAAATAAGAAAGTAATAAACTCTAAGAATTAATATATTAAACTCAAGAGATTGATAAAGCATATGAAATAATATTTAAAAACAAAAAACCTAAGAAATTAATAAACCCTAACAATTAATATTTTAAACTAAAGATATTAATAAACCCAAGAGATTATTAGTAATACAAACGAGAAGAACTCATAAACCAAAGGTTTAAATATTATAAACCAAAGGAATTGGTAAACCCAAGGGATAAATATTATAAACATAAGGGATCAATATTAAAAATACAAGAGATTAATAAACCCTAAGAATTGATATTTTAAACAAAAAAACATAATAAATTAATAAACCATAAGAATCTATTTCGATTAGCATGATTAATAAACTAAATCTGATTACAATATTATAAGCCAAAAGAACTAATAAACCCAAGGGTTTAATATTATAAACCAAAGGAATCAGCGAACCCAAGGGATAAATATTATAAACCTAACGGATGAATATTAAAAACAATAGAGATTAATAAACCCTAAGAATTAATATTTTAAACTGAAAAATCTAAGAAATTAATAAAGCCCAAGAATTAATATTTTAAACTCAAGAGAGTAATAAACCCAATGTGTGATTAACATTATAAACCAAAAGAACTAATAAACCCAAGGGTTTAATATTATAAACCAAAGGAATCGGTGAACCCAAGGGATAAATATTAAAATCCTAAGGGATCAATAAAGCCAAGGGAAATATTAAAAACAATACAAATTAATAAAATCTAATAATTAATATTTTAAAATAAAAAACCTAAGAAATTAAAAAATCCTATGAAATAATATTTTAAGCTCAATAGATTAATAAACCCAAGGGATTATTCATATTATAAACCAAAATAACTAATAAACCTAAGGGTTTAATATTATAAGCCAAAGGAATTGGTGAACCAAAGGGAATTGATTTAAACATTGAGACAATTGTTGTCACAATGCGACGTTGGACCAATTATGACCATGGTTGGCCATGGGTGATTTTCATATTGAGACAATATTTGTCAGAATGTGACATTTGATCATGGATAACATTGTTCGACTATGTCTAAAGAAATTAATAAACACTAATAATTAACCCAACAAAGTATTCATATTATAAACCAAAAGAACTAATAACCCAAGGGTTTAATATTAGAAACCAAAGGAATTGGTGAACCCAACAAGGGAAAAATATTAATAACCAAAGGGACCAATAAGGCAAAGGATCAATAAAATTAATAAAAAAATACTCAAGTTGAAGAAATTAATAAACACTAATAATTAACCCAAGGGATTATTCATATTATAAACCAAAAGAACTAATAAACCCAAGGGTTTAATATTATAAACCAAAGGAATTGGTGAATTCAAGGGAATTGATTTAAACATTGAGACAATTGTTGTCACAATGCGATGTTGGACCAACTATGACCATGGTTGGCCATGGGTGATTTTCATATTGAGACAATATTTATCAGAATGTGACATTTGATCATGGATGACATTCATCGATTATTCATAGTATAAACCCAAAGAACTAATAAACCAAAGGGTTTAATATTATAAACCAAAGGAATTGGTGAACCTAAGGGAATTGATTTAAACATTGAGACAATTGTTGTCACAATGCGACGTTGGACCAACTATGACCATGGTTGGCCATGGGTGATTTTCGTATTGAGACAATATTTTTCAGAATGTGACATTTGATCATGGATGACATTGATCGATTATTCATATTATAAACCAAAAGAACTAATAAACCCAAGGGTTTAATATTATACACCAAAGGAATTGGTGAACCCAAGGGAATTGATTTAAACATTGAGACAATTGTTGTCACAATGCAATGTTGGACCAACTATGACCATGGTTGGCCATGGGTGATTTTCATATTGAGACAATATTTGTCAGAATGTGACATTTGATCATGGATGACATTGATCGATTATTCATATTATAAACCAAAAGAACTAATAAACCCGAGGGTTTAATATTATAAACCAAAGGAATTGGTGAACCCAAGGGAATTGATTTAAACATTGAGACAATTGTTGTCACAATGCGACGTTGGACCAACTATGACCATGGTTGGCCATGGGTGATTTTCATATTGAGACAATATTTGTCAGAATGTGACATTTGATCATGGATGACATTGATCGACTATGGCTAAAGAAATTAATAAACACTAATAATTAACCCAACGTACTATTCATATTATAAACCAAAAGAACTAATAACCCAAGGGTTTAATATTAGAAACCAAAGGAATTGGTGAGCCCAAGGGAAAAATATTAATAACCTAAGGGACCAATAAGGCAAAGGATCAATAAAATTAATAAAAAAATACTCTAGTTGAAGAAATTAATAAACACTAATAATTAACCCAAGGGATTATTCATATTATAAACCAAAAGAACTAATAAACCCAAGGGTTTAATATTATAAACCAAAGGAATTGGTGAACCCAAGGAAATTGATTTAAACATTGAGACAATTGTTGTCGCAATGCGACGTTGGGCCAAGTATGACCATGGTTGGCCATGGGTGATTTTCATATTGATACAATGTTTGTGAGAATGTGACATTTGATCATGGATGACATTGATCGATTATTCATATTATAAACCAAAAGAACTAATAAACCCAAGGGTTTAATATTATAAACCAAAGGAATTGGTGAACCCAAGGGAATTTATTTAAACATTGAGACAATTGTTGTCACAATGCGACGTTGGACCAACTATGACCATGGTTTGCCATGGGTGATTTTCATATTGAGACAATATTTGTCAGAATGTGACATTTGATCATGGATGACATTGATCGATTATTCATATTATAAACTAAAAGAAAAAATAAACCCAAGGGTTTAATATTATAAACCAAAGGAGTTGGTGAACCCAAGGGAATTGATTTAAACATTGAGACAATTGTTGTCACAATGCGACATTGGACCAACTATGACCATGGTTGGCCATGGGTGATTTTCATATTGAGACAATATTTGTCAGAATGTGACATTTGATCATGGATTAAATTGATTGATTATTCATATTATAAACCAAAAGAACTAATAAACCCAAGGTTTTAATATTGTAAACCAAAAGGAATTGGTGAACCCAAGGGAATTGATTTAAACATTGAGATAATTGTTGTCACAATGTGACTTTGGACCAACTATGACCATGGTTGGCCATGGGTGATTTTCATATTGAGACAATATTTGTCAGAATGTGACATTTGATCATGGATGACATTAATCAATTATTCATATTATAAACCAAAATAACTAATAAACCCAAGGGTTTAATATTATAAACCAAAGGAATTGGTGAACCCAAGAGAATTGATTTAAACATTGAGACAATTGTTGTCACAATGCGACGTTGGACCAATTATGACCGTGGTTGGCCATGGGCGATTTCCATATTAAGATAATATTTGTCAGAATGTGACATTTGATCATGGATGACATTGATCGATTTTTTAACTAATTATAATTACTTAAACAATTATTATATTTATTTAGATATTTTTTTAATTATAATTAGTTTAACAATCTAAACAATTATAACTATAATTAATTATTATAATTATTAATTATAATAAAAGCTCACCATGGCTTATTATGGTTTAAGAGGGTTAACCATGCATTACTATGGCTAAGCACGGTTGTGTCCCATTGGCCATTGGTGAGAATGAGTGATTGAGTGTGTTGGAAATGTTTAACCATATTTAATTAAAATGATTAGAATGTAAATATTATTGATGATTAAAATTAATCTTAATAGTATTTATATTAAAAACATTAATGATAATATCATTAATACTTTTAATCATATTGTTAGAGTGAATAAAAGTTTAAATTTTTTGATTAATAATTATATTGTTAATTATTAAATAGTAGATATTCTTATTCTTATTTATCAATATTAATGTTAATATTAATTTTTTTAACAATATTAATATTCTTAACAACATAACTCTTAAGGAAGGACAACTTTCGAAAGCGAATGCTTAATAAAAGCTTACTCAAACATTTTACTTATAGATAAATAAAATAAAATAATTGAAAATTGTAAAGTAAATTTATTTTAATGTTTTGGAGTATTTAATTTTTTATTATTATAATATTATTTATTAAGTATTTTTTAAAATTAGAAATTCATATTGTTTATAGGATCTTGGATAAAGGGTGATAAGGCACTTCTTGATGTGCAGTCATTCATTCAGTTTCCTACCCAGTTCCAATCAGCATGATATATTGAACATGATAAAGATGTAGTCCAATCAAACTTACAAAAAAAAATCAAAATTAATATAAATTTTTTAAAATAAATTAACAGAAGTTTATGTCCTTTTAATATATAGTTTTTTATTATTATTCTTAATTATTATCCATTACATGAAAAATAGTTGACGACAAAATGTTTTAACAACTTTTTTGTGTAAAAGATATTTGTTCAAAATTTCAAGTAATTTTGAAGAGTTAATATTTTTGAATTTCCATCTCTTTATGAAAAACTAATTCAACAAGTCATAAACACCTTAATCTAATTAAAAATTTGATAACTATATTTTATATATATATATATAAAAATATATATAGAACTTTAAAAATAAAAATAATTAATTTTATTTGTTTATTTAAATCTATCACCAAAGTATATTTATTTATTTACTCACTGAGACACTTGGGAAAAATTCCTCATAAATTTTATATAGATAATAAAAAGTTAATATGGGTTAATCAACTTCAATATCAACATGATATTAAATTGGTATGCAATTATTATGACATTTAGTTATATAAAATTTTAAGTTTTTAGTGTTATTTCTTGGGTTAGATAATGTGTTTTTTAAAATAACTGATACACTTACCATATGACTAGCCAATATCCAAAGGAATCTAAGTTCTTGTTGGGCCATTCCAACCTTTAGTATAATTAGAATTTTACCAAGAAAATTTTAAGCTACTTAAACATCTAAAATTTATTTTTAAACACATAAATAAAATATTTTTTTTTTTTTAAATTGTACTTTTTGTTGATTAATGTTTACAAATTAAATGTTTTAACATATAGCTAGATATGTAATCTAAAATGCTCGATTCCATTACTGTAATTACGGTTCATCTATCCATTTTGTACTTAGTTTCTCCATTCATTACGATAAATCCAATCCATTATGTTCATTATTCCATTCTATTTAAATTATCCCATCCCTACAGCTGGAGCATCCAATCATTATTGCATGTGCGCTTATACATTTTAATTTGTTTAACTCGAGTTTTAATTACTGTACTCCATGTAATTCCTTTGTAGTTTAATTTTATTTAAACTACAGTAACTTGGTGTGAGTTATAAAAATTAGTTGGTGTAATGTGTACCCGAAAAATTCAAAGTGGTATTGAAAATTTGCCGAAGGTTATCGCACAAATTTTGGGTTGAGAGTGGTAAATTGTGGAAACCACGCGATATATCCCAGCAATTGACACGTGGATACACCAAACCACTTTTATTATGCACCTCCAAAATTGTTAAAGGTCGGGTTAGTTTGAATGCGGTCACCATCAGATTGTGGAGTTAGTTATAGTGGAATGTGATGACTGTATATTTGGGAAGGTTTGTTTCTTGACGGTAATATATTTATAAAAGTGTCAAAATGATGGTCATGTAAGAAAATCAGAAGTTTCAATTATATATACATATTTTATTTATATATTTATTTAAGAGAAATTCTTATCAATTTTAGAGTTATATATTTGTTTTTCCATCTGCTTTAATGTGAAGTTCCATGGTGTTGTTTCGCAGGGTTTAGCGTCGTCCATCTCTTCACCTAAAAGAGATTTAATCTGTAGCATTTATCAAGTACTGACGAATGTGAACAAGACCGATTTGGTTTTTCAAAGCTCACGCGCAAGCTATAACGAAAGTTGTATCAGGCATTGGTAGTGAAAAGCTTAATCAGGCATTTTCGATTTGTTCTTCTGAGTCCACCAGAAGTTGTCAGTCATTAAATAAAAATAGTAAGTGAATCAAACTAGAAGAAAAAGTGGAGCCGTGTTTAATCATTGATTTAGTTTGAGAAATATATGCAAACCTGAACCCTAACCCCACGCTCACATAACACTCTTGCTATACTCGATTCCAGCTTGCTGCATGTTCTCCCGGAAATAAGAAGCACCTCGGACGTTTCCTTCTCTCGAATGGAATTCAAAATCAAAGCCACTGCCAAAGTAATCCCATCAACAATACAAATTCTGAGATTCTCGTGTCGCTTCACAAACAGTTTTCCACTTTCGTTCAAGTCTTCATTCTGGGCGTTATCAATAGGAAAAATTTGAACTTCAACCAAATAGAAGAAAGACAGAAGACTTATGTTAGAAATGAGATTGATCAATACCTTGTTGAGAAGGCCCAAACTTATAACTTTTGCCCCCTTTTTCTCTGCGTCCAATATCGAATCTTCAATGTGCTGGTTAATCCTTTGTTTCTTAGGAGGTAGAAAATAGTGCATGAGGAAAACCATCTATTATGAGCCCCTCATGTATAAGACCATGTTATTTCTCATAACAGCAGTAAATAGAAAGAAAATGATTGTAAACAAATATTTCAATACACAGTTCATCAAAAGAGACTGGATTTATGGATAATAAAATTATGGATACCAAAAAAAAACTGGTCAAATGAGACTGGATTTATGGATAAGAGAATTATTAATATCAACCAAAATTTGGCATCGTATCTGTGCCTTCCTCAACCAAAGCGCAGACTGTTAATATGGCAGGCTATATAATAAACACTTGTAATGCTACTCCCGCACAACATATATTGTCTATTTTGAATGGTGTATTGATTACATGTAGCTTTACGTTTAAAAAGAATAAGTTAACTGAAATCAAGATTTCTGAATCACTGCGTAGTCGAATTTTTCATATCAAAATATGAATCAAGAAAGGGGCTCAGCTAACATTTCTCTTCTATTCTAAAACCAGACTTCAACTTGCCACAGGCGGAGATTCAACCTTTTGGCCAAGGCTTGCTTTTGCTTCTGTATAAAGAAAAGAAAACTTCCATGAGTCAAAATCAAGAAATCACAAACGAAATTATTGAAGGAAAATCAAGAGGAAATTAGGTGAGGCAAATCAAGATTATATATATATATATTCAAGATTGACTTACAGGATTGAGGAAGCTGTTATATTTAAAGCTTTCCTCCAAAAGAGCCGATTGCTCCTTGGACAATCTGAGTTTCTTCCTGGTGCCTCCCTCCTGATCAACTTCTTCATCGCTAACCCTAGAGCAAGCTCTCTCCACCTCCAATTCCTCGGTGGCATCACACTCTCTCTTGAAGCTCATGCCATAGCAACTACTCTCAGCGTTGATCACACCGCCGGAGTCGACATGAAACGACGATAGGGCACTGTTCGGCGACGACACATTAATGGCGCCCATGTCTTCGTTGTAGTAACAGGAAACAGGAAATTTTTTCACATCGATTCACCTGGGCACGGTAGCTTTCGATTCCCCTGTTGATCTCTCCCCATCTACACATACAATAATTCATCATGGAAGATGGAGGGCCACAATAGGAAACTGAGATGAAACAGCCGATACGTGGTGTTCGTCTCGTGCCTTTGCCACCAAACACTATATTTTCGGATAATGGAGGATTAAATAATATTATTAATTAATTTAAAATGAAAATTGTTGTTATATTTTATTTTATATGGAAATTTTATGATACGTGTTAAACAAGTGGCCCCCTCCATTTAATATATTTTTCTAAAATTTTAACAGTGATCAAAACATGGCTCTAGTTCATCTTCCCGTAACGGAGACTTCCCGTGTGTGCCATCGCTGTGCAGAATTCGTTGCGCATGGCACCGGGTGAGGATAATGGCCCCAGCCCGCACAGTGTCTACCAGCGACATGGTATCCCATGTTTGCCACATGGTATCCCATGGTATCAGAATCTTTTCAGAGTTCACCCTAATTTGATAAGTCGTAGTCAACAAATGGCATAGTAAATTTTTAATCATGGTTTGTAAAAAAATAATTTTAGTATGGTTTAAACATGTGATTTAGATATGCAAGGAAGTTAGTTGTTTGAATTTCGTCCATTGATTTAGTGGCGACGACTAGAATATACTGGCATCTTTCAATATAGACCATCGGATGAAAAAGATTAATTAGAAAAAGCATTAAAGTAGCCAATTCCAACAGGGGGTTATGCCTATCGGCGTAATTATAAAGTATATGCTAGTTGTAATTGAGTGTTAAACAAATGGAAAGTTGGATGCTTTTTGTGGCATCTCATGCTGAAATGAAAAATGGTTGGCAATTTTCCAATTCTGTTCTGTCTTAGTTCTGAAATCTGATGGTGTGCACGCTCAAGAACCTAATACCACCAAGTATCTAGAGAAAGTATGAATAATGCAATGAGTTATGCTTTATTTTGGGGGCTTTCCCATTTTATAATTATCTCTCTTTTCAAAAGGCGGCCTCATCTACCATGAGTCCTGCTGACTTGAAGGTGCCAAATTTTTGGATGGGTTCTAGTGTCTTGGTGGTATGAAGGTGAGAGGTCATACATTATGAGGTGTCTCTTTTCATACCGAGCTAGAGCCACTGTCATCGAGAGTCATGGAAACTAGACTAAGGCAACACATGAAAATGACAGATGCTAGTTAGAGAGAGTCATTAGAAGGAGAATTGAGGAGGCTTGGTATGGATAATTATGTTATTTCTCTTGCTTTATTCTCTCTTTTATAAGTTAAAACATTTGTAATTGTACATTTAAACATATTATAGTTTTTAGATACTAGTGTTGCACTAGCGAAGTGATGGCCCCTGAACGAATACTGGATCATTAACTAGTTCCAGATCAACGAGTGTCGCTGCCTCTCCTTCTGATGCTGCCTTTCATCAGGATCTTACCCAGAGGTAAGGAAAAATATCAAGGGCATGGACCTTACCTGATCTCTTGCTTCAATCCAAGTGGAGAAATGAGCAAACAAAATGAGCAATTATTCAACAAAATGATGTTTTCTCTAATTAGAAATTTGGTAGGATATTAACATCTTCCCCAGGTCCAGCATAACTTCCCGCACCTCCTAGTGAAAACCTTGCTTTATTTATTCCAGGCTTGTGCTCCATTAGGACGATAGATTTTTTGGTTCAAACTGCAAAAAAGAGGTAGATTCACATTCATTCCCATTTGATCTCTCCCAATCATGAAAATAAATAAAACTAGCGAACAAGCTAGATATGGAAAAGCTAGAAACCAGTATAAGCATATCCTAGAGCACACATAGAGCAAAGACAAAAGATTCTTGTTTTGGTACTGGTTTTCTAGAGCATCAAGCCCTATACTTCTGGCCTAGCTTGGCCCATTTCCTTAAATAGATTAGAGTTGCTATGCGGGTAGCAGAACTATATCTATATCTAGTGGGAGAGGAGCAAGCAACAGGGATAAGGATGGAATCAATGGCATAGGGAGCAAGGAAAATAGTTGGTAAATAGTTGGTTCAACAGTCGGTACAACACCAAAAGAAGAAGGGTGAGGAAGGCTGTACATGTGGCAGTTGTACAAGGCATGCATTCACCACCACCTGGAAATTTCAACGGAGTTAAATGGCAGTTGTACAAGACATGCATTCACCACCACTTGGAAATTTAAATGGATTTAAATGACATTAGCTTTAGCTTTTCTATAATAAGATAACATTCCATATCATTTAATAACTTTAAATTAATGATAGCATTAGTTTACATTTCAGAAATGCGAAGGAGAAAATGTCAAACATAATATATATGCTTATGGCCTCTCCTCCCGGGGAAGAGGAAAAATAAGACTATGAAATAAATTACCATACACTTAATCGACAAGAGGGGGTGTATAAGCTGCATACTCAAAATAGGTAAATGAACTAATGCTACTTGTGGCCTCTCCTCCTGGGGAAGAGGAAAAATAAGACTATGAAATAAATTACCATACACTTAATCGGCAAGAAGGGGTGTATAAGCTGCATACTCAAAATAAAAGGTAAACAAACTAATGCTAAAAACCTGTTTCTAATCACTATAGTCCCATGTCTAATGACATGGAATATTAATGTAGTATCAACCATTAATATAGGAGCACAGAACAGATAAATATAATGTATGCTCATGACTTGATTTACCAAATATAAATGAAATTTTCTTTTGTAATAGTGGTGAATGGTAAAAATCTAAAGGTCAACTAGGTAATTTTTTTTGGGTGAGGTTTATGTTTCCTATTTTATGTTGTTATGCATTGTCTTATGAACATTTTGACTTTGTCAAATTACATAAAAATAAAATTCAAATTCAAATTAATAAAATAAATTAAAATTGATTTTGGGCTCTAGGTTTTTCTTATATATATATATATATATATATATATATATATATATATACCAACCTCTAATAATAATCAAATCTCTAAACCTTTTTTGAGTGAAAAAACATTTGATCCCTTTCATAGTTTAGTAGATCCGAAGCTAATATGGTTCTAAGTTGGTTAATAATTAAATAAACCTAGATCCATCTTAACTCTGGATCTACCAAATGCTAAGAGAGATCGAAGTTCTTGAGATGCAAACATCTTTTAGAGTGAAAATAGATTTGATCTCTCTGAGCACTTGGTAGATCCAAATTTAAGATGGACCTAGACTGGTATATATCAACTCCACATTAAGAAAAATAAATTACTCAGCAATGGAAAATGGAAATATAAGATTTAAAAAAAATAATTGCTTTAATTTTCTCTGTATAAAGTTCATATGCAATTATGTTATTTAATATGGATATTTTTATTTTTTTTGTAAATTTCGTAGTACTTTTCTATTTTCATATTTTTATAAAGCAATTTGCTATACATATTGTATCAATTGCGGTAACCTCAACCTACCCTAAGGAAACCAGGTTTGTTGGCCACCGCAGAGAGTTAAAAGCTAACCAAAACTTGAATTGTCTTTTTCTTCTAATTACTGCTTTTATCACTTTACTATGTCCATAACATTTACAGCTAAAACAGAAACTAGCACTATTATCTGCCAAAAACATGAGGAGAAACTATAATCTAAACATAAATCCCATCATAACAGTCAACAGGGGTTGGGTCCTTCGCTGTAGTGCCCAGCAGGTCCACTCGTTGCATACTTTGAAGTTGTCGCTCTATATTTCCAATTCTAGCATTTTTCTGGATCTGGACCATCACCATCTCATGAATGTCTTGTTTCATTTGTTGAAGTTCAAAAGCATAGATGAATTATCTTCCTTTGCTTCCATGCTAGCCATTTCCTTTGCTAGAACACATTTCATTTTCCAATATGTCTTAACAGATTGCTGGAAGAGAGAGACACGATCTCTTGTGCTTCCTAGATCTGATATGAAGTCCATTTTGGCCCTCTGTTCCTTCAAGTCTTCATCTTCACTGTCAGTTTCTCTCTCCCAATCATGTATTGTATTTCGTATATCAACCAAATTCCCATATTCATACACATCAGCTATATTCTTCAAAATTTTCTCATTTGTCTTCTTTCCCCTTTTACTTGGACCAAGAGGTTGATTGATTTATTGTCTATTGTGTTTTCCTCTACCATTTTGGCCTTTGACCATGATGGGCCAACAAGAATCTGCGCCCAAAATCCTGGATAGGAGCCCTGTGTGTAGAGAGGGATCAGTATTATGAACCAAATAAACTCTATTGAATACCTCTGGAATCCCCAAAATCCCCAAAATCGTTGTGAACATGCATTTATCATAGTGAATATTGTTATCAAATAAGAACTCAGTGAACCATTTCAACAGTTGAATTTTCTAGAAAAGAGATTGATGCAAAAGACAATTCCGCCACTGAAAAATGTTTGATAGCCATTGAAAAAGCGAACCCGAAATACATCCCTTACCCTGACCAAGAATTATAAAATTTCGTTCATTAATCCCCAATAATTCTCCAAGAGACAAATTTTGAGAGCAGACAGAAGACTTTATGGAATTGAGCTTACCCATCTTAACCAAAATCAAGAAAAGACTCACGCAGTACTGATAGCCCTGTTCATGAAAATAATTTGACAAGAAATGACAAAAAATTCCCCAAATGCAACCCTTACCCCACAGGTAATTTATGAAAACCAAGGTTTGACAGCCGAAACAAAGTTGCATGCAGTGAATCCTACCATTCCTATTGAACCTCGACCAAAGATTAAAGGAGTTAGGAGCCAGTACCAGGTTTTTTATGAGGCCCAAAGGAAAATACCAAGACCTACTACCAAACAACATAATACTATATTTACAAAAAATTTATGATTAAAATGCGGAGGACTGCGGAAACAAGGCTCAATCTTCTGACTGACAACCTCAACCTTTATATAGTATCTAGAGAAACAAATCGACATGAATTGGGGCCAATTGAAATTCAAAGAAACAACAAATTGAATAGAGACATAGGGATGACATTCTTTTTTGTTTTGTACAATGGGGAAAGGAAAGTCGAATTGGAATATGAAGGTCAGAAGAACCATTACATACCAAATAAGCTTCCTCTGATGCTGCCAACTATATTTCTCTTGCAAATTCTCCAACGCAGACTGAACAACGTTACGCTACTCTGTAACAATATTATTTCTAAACAAGAAACTTGGCTTATGATCACTTCCTTCCCTCTGCCAGCACACATTCCAAATTATTCCTGACAACTTTTGATTACGATGGACGGCTTCCTGCAGACACATTGATGAGCGGTTATGTGAAGGACCACCACCACCCTACCTTAACTTCAGACTTGAAATCTTTGCAGAGTTCATCGACCACGTGGCGTCCTACTCCGAACCATTCCTTCTTGGCACCCCGATCGAGGTTTATTTAATATGGATATTGAAATACTATATAGTGATGCTTGATCATAATAAAATATTTCATGTTATTAATATATTTTTTCTTTAAATATTACATGTAAATTAAACATAGGATGAATTAATCATCATATAATATGAATAATATTGTTTTCTTTCAACTCCACAGTAAGTAGTGAAGAAATTACATATCTCCCTCATACTACAATGTAATTTTTTTTTTAACTTTCAATTACTTATCTCTCTATATAAAGTTGATGTAAAATTAAAGTGGAAATTGAAGTATTTTATTTACTACATACATTAATTGTTATTAATATTAATATTAATATTATTATTATTATTATTATTTGGTAAATAAGACTAATTCTATTAAGCGATCATATGGTACAAGAAGATATTACAATCAAGAGAGGCAAGAAGCGGGCCAACCGGAAATGATAAATAATCAACCTTGGTCCAGAAGTGTGAACATTAAACATACAAAAGAACAATGAAGCGTGACTAGGAAACAAAAGAAGATAGAAACAAGGTTCTACCTAGAATGGGCAGAAGCCTCCATGCGAAATTTTTTTCCTTTCTTTTTGTTGACTTTGACCCATCCAACTTGGTGCGGTTGGGCTAGAACCACTTGTAGATTGTTGTTGACTGCTAGAGGAGTCTCCTTATCTGTGTCAGAAGAGGAGGATTCATGGGTGCATTTCTAAGAGGTCATTGTGAGTGGGGGTCCCTTAGGGACATTGGAGGATGAGTCTTTTGTCTGCCTTGCCTGCTCCATTTATGCGTCAATATCCTCCTCATCTGAGCTCGAGGTGTCATCATCATCCACAAGAGGCAGATGACAAGGAATCCATCATTTGGGTTTTGGCTTGAGGTTGCTTTGCTTTTTTTGGGTAAGGAACTTGGCGCAGGAGTTCTGAAGGTGCCTTGTTTGGTGACAGTGGTGGAAAGGCAGTGTTCTCATAATCCAGAATCTGTTTCCATAGGAAATCGCCAATCTGGAGATTGATTTGACCTGGTAGACCTTTACTTATGTATATTTCAATGCATATTCTGCCATATGTGTATAACCCTTGGTACTTCCGAAAGGGATCTGTTGTTAGGTAGCGGCCCAAGGAGTTTCATATTCTTTGGAAGAATGACAGGTGCCATAAATGAGTAGGTAAATTAGGAAGCCTAACCCAGACTGGGATCTTGGTGTTGATTTCCCTAGAGGGGTTGAAATCTGGGAACCAGGGGGTAAGGAATAGTCCTGCTAGTCCCCAAAACCACCGACCTTCTGTTACAGCCCTTTGGTAATCCTTGTCATGATCAAACACTACTATGAAGAAGCCCTTTGAGTAGCAGATGACTGTGCATTTGTGGGTCCAGTTGGCATAGATCTACTCGTAGAGATCCTTTGTGCAAGGCCAAAGTCCATTGAATCTACAGATGATGGCGGTTTCTACATATTTTTGAAGCTGATCTGCTAGATCTGGATAGGAAATCTCTATGGAGGGAACTTCCTCCATATTATCAACTAGAAAGGAATTGGGGTCAGCAGGGGATTGATCTTCTTTCTTGGGTTGTGCATGGACAACATCCTTGTAGGAGAACGCAAGTGTAGATGAAGAGTTCCCTGCAGCCCCCCCTCTCAAGAGAAGGGTTAAAACTACCGTAGCATCTCTCTAAATGTTATAGAATGAAAGGGGAAAAGATACATCAAGCTATTTACCTCTGTATAAAAGCGTTTGAAGAGCTTAGGGAATCCCCACCCTATGCTCTAGGGTGTGCAAGAGTTTTTGTGCTCTGTCCGTTGAGCGAGCCCAAATCATCAAGGATCTGCCATGAGGAGCGAGATCTGGATTTGAAAGGCAGGAGAAGATGGATCTAGGAAACCTCAGCTATCTAGAAGCATTGTAGATCCCATCTTAAAGACCCTTTCCTGATCTCTGCAGTCCACGTCCTTTTCTGAGTTCCTTCCGCAGTACCGTGAGCGTGGGCTGCCATCAGGGGCCTTCGTTTTCCCATTTTCAAGACTGCTGGAGAGTTGCAGGCGAGGTGGAGGTTTACCTTGGTAAGCTTCAACATTAAAAAATTTTGCGGGGCTCCATAATCGTGCACACAGTCCTTGTACCCGTGGCTGGCTGCACGCAAATTCGTTTGCAGGAGCGATCTGGAGTGGCAACGTAGCCAAAGACCTATGGATGCTCATATCCGCATTGCCCTGTGATGTCTTGACGATGGAAAAGGGGTGGGGATCCATCGCAAGTGCGCTAGGGTTCCAGCCGACTCGGTCTTCGCAGGAATCCCATAATTATATCCAAGTCAACCCTTTTCACATATTAATCGCCACATAATAAAGTTAATATGCCATGCATAAAATATTTATTAATTTGTTAATGTAGGTATTATTTTATTATTTTTAAATTTAACTTTACATGACAACATCACCCTCATATTTCACTATAGGACACCTCTCGGAGGAATAACAAAAGAAATATAATTTAAAAAACATTATTCCCAAACATGTTTTTTGTGTAATATACATACACTAGTCACGAGTGAGACATAAATAAGTTGGTTTGAGTAGGGTTTAGTCCAATTTGGTTTGAGTAGAGTTTAGTCCTCACCAAGTCTCAAATTCAAACCTCATGGAGAAGGTATAACATCCATCACTACATCAATACAAAAAAAATTGTTTTAAGTTTAACTACTTTTACTTTCCCCAAGGTATAGAATTACAATATGTGTTTTATCAAAGACCTAACTTATATATATATCCTAACAAGATAATTATCGTCGTTCATTATTTGATGTATGGTTAGATGTTACGACGGGTGCGCTTATTATTTTTATGGTTGGAAATGTTATAATTTGAGTTTGTTCGATGGTTGGTATATTCCATTGGACTGTAGTTCATATGTGTTTAATTCGATGTCTCAACATTAGTTATAAGTTGTATATGTATGTTGTATATTGGAACCTCAATCCCGTGAGAATCCTTCCAACACCTCTTCACTTAGTTCATTTTTTGGTCACATGGAATTTTTAACAACCAAGACTAGACCACAGGGTAAATGGAGCTTTCTTGAAGGCTCCAACTCTTCAAACATTAATTTGTTTTCCTATGTACATATAAGACTTTATCCATCATTATATTAAGATGATTTTGATCAGAAAACTCTCATATGAGGGGGGGGGTTAAGGGGTAATACCCCTCCCTCTACTAATCATTCTTGCTTCACACTATTGCTGGAAAGTTCTGCAACTCACCTAGGGTTTTCATTCTCTGCAAATGGTTTTTGGAAAACTTCTACAGGTAAATGGACAACATGGATTTCTATCACTAATTCTTTTCCATGTTAATTCTTAGTATTAATGATTTATAGTGCCTACAATGTTTCCTTCCATAGCTTTTAGGATTGACCAACATGGAACAATGCTCATCCAGTTGTTGGGTTTTTTGGATCATCACTTCATGTAAGAACATATGAACTTTTTACCTCAGTTATCTTTCCTCTATGATCATCCAATCTAGGGTTAATATCATGTTTCACTTTTCTCTAGAGCCACTTCTGGAGATGTAATGTGAAATTTCAACCTCACGTAACTAAACCCCACATTGTCATTCTAAATATATTGTTCTTTGGACTCGAAACCCCTTGTAGTATTTGGTGATGTAATCTTTGTTTTGGGGTTTACGCAGTTTATGGTAAATTCCTTCACTACACTTGACACGTTGTTAAGGGGTTTCTAGCAATGTTCGCTGCTAGCTAATTCAAGGACAAGGGTTTCCTTCTTTTTCCAGGTTCTATTGAAACTTCCTCATTTGGCCGAGGCCCCGTTAAATCTTAAGATTTGGGTTCTTGCAAATTTTTAGAGATGTGATCTTTATAGAATTTTTAGGAACTGAACATGGTGATATAAAGATCACAACCATTATATACTTGTTTAAAATTTGCACCGATAGTTATTGGATGATTATATGAAGACTCTCACACTTGTTTAATTTATTATCAAAGTTATAAATACTTCCATTGTTGGATCTATCGTCCACTGTCATATTTTCATCATTTCATTGTGTTAGTATTTCACATGGAATTTTGAATATTTTCCCTCGACCTTAGGGTTTTGAATGATTGAGGTGTTTTGTTATTATTTCTGTTTCTTGTTCATCGTATTAGATTCTTCTTTTCAATTTGTATATTTAAAATATTGTTTCAAATGAGCACTGTTAAGACTTATTTTCATGAATGGTAGTAGTATATATTACATATGTGGGTCAACAAATATAAGAAACCTCGATATACTTTTTATTAATTTTGTATCTTTAGTGAAGAACACTTCCTTGTTTTGGTTGTTTTATCTTAAACCAGTATGGAAACATGGGTACTATTAATTCCTGTAAATTTTTCTTGTTACAGATTCAGTTCTTGTTGACCTAAAATATTTTCATTTTTGTTTCTATGTTCAGCTATTACATAACACAAGCTATACTTGATACAATTTTTATATTTTATTTTTATCGAATATTACTAGCAGTGCTGCAAGGGTAGGTGGGACTTGCCTTCCTACTAGGACCTACCATTTACCCTAAAATAGTACTTAGTTATATTTACGTACATGAATAAGGTTTGATCCCGATTTTCTAATAGTGGGGTCTAACTTGGTTCTACAAAACTTGTAGTTAATAACTTTATTTAACATACTTGAGTCATAATATCAAGAAATATTTTTTATAATTCCTCATACGAAAACCTTTAACAAAATTTTACCAAGATAACATGAGGGCCTTTTCACATATTCTCATTTCATTATCTTACGAGAAATTTATAAAATCGTTACATTAGATCATTGCTAATAGTCAAATATTTCATTTAATTATACTATCTAGAATGGCAATTTTATTCCAAAAAAATATAGAGCACTTATTTGTTAAGATAGACTGTCAAGGAATTCACAAAGGAGTAATACCACTCCTCCCAATGAATGAGAATAGAAATAACATCCAATCCCCTCCCCCGAGCAAGTTTTCCATTCCTGGAACAATTGTTGACAGTGACCTGGCAAGATCTCTCCAAAGGCATCAAGACCTTACTAGTCCATCCCATGAACTCAGACTCACAAGTATGTCTTAGGGATTCCACTGGCCACCTACTAGCTCGAGAATTCCCTAACTAGAAGTGTCCTACCTTATCTCACCAACATCTTGTTCAAGGTAAATATTTTATTTACTTCCTCTTAGTTTCCTTAAGTGTTCTCTCTCTTACCTTTCTTGGCTTATTTTCCCAATTGAGATGATTTATCTCTAGGGAAGGAAGTAAATGTCTTCTAGCTGTCTTGTGAGTGATTTTTTTTTCATTTAGTGCCTTTCCCCATGAATTCCAAGACTTGTAATAACCTTTTAAAATAAATTAAAATAAAAATTTTAAACATTAAAGTTTTTTACTAGGATTTCCACTTAACCCATGATTTACCAAGTATGTGTATTAAAAGTAAATAGAACAAAATATTTATAATAAGTGGGGGTGCTACATCTCCCCCGCTTGTGTGAAACATCATCCCCAATGTTTACTATTTCCCTTGGAACATGGTAAGATATGCCTCTCACATAAATTTTTCATCTTCCCATGTAGCCTCTTCTTTCGGGCTAAAATGGCTCCACTGCACTTTCTCCTTGGTGATAGCTTGCCTCCGTAACATTATTTCTCCTTGATAGAGAATATGAAGAGGATCTATCGGGAATTCTCTGTTTCAACATGTTCCATAATCATAAAAACTGTCATTATTTCATATCAATCATAAAACAAAACACACACACACACACAAACACATCAAAACATAACTTTTAATGTTAAATTTTTACTTGCACATCCTGTCAGTTAATGATATGTCTAGGATCATATACATATTTCTTTAAAAATGAAACATGAAACATATTATGGACTCGTATGGGACTAGGAAGTTCCAACTGCTATGCTACATGCCTAATTATTTCCAAGATCTAGAAAGAGCCAGATAATCGGGGAGCTATTTTTGCATAATCACACCATCCCAAGGAACTTTTCTTGGGTTTAAATTGTACATATACATGATCTCCAACTTGGAATAACCTATAATTCCTCTTCTTGTCTACATAAGCCTTCTGCTGGTCTTGAGCATCTTTTAAGTTCTGTCAAACTTTTCTCAAAGCTCCATTTTTGCTAGCATATCAGGTCCTAATATCAACTTATCCTCAGGGCTCATCCTATTAGTAGCTTTCCCACATCTCCTTCCATATAAAATTTCAAAAGGTACCATTTTCAAGGATTTATGATAACTATTGTTATATAAAAAATAAACCAGGTGGAGATAGTCTTCCCACTTGGTTGGATGTTGCATAACATACATCTTTAACATATCTTCCAATACCTGGTTCACTCGTTTGGTTTTCCCATATGTCTGTGGATGTTATGCGGTACTGAATTGGACTTGGGTACCTAATATAGTAAAACGAGCCTTCCAAAATGATAAATTGAACTTCACGTATCTTTCGAAAATAACCACTTCAGGCATACCATGTAATTATAAGGTATCTCTCATGAATATATCTCCAATTTGGAAAAATTTGTAAGCAAAATGCATAGGTACAAAGTGTGTATATCTACTCAGTTTTTCCACCACAACCATAATCAAATAATTCTTCCTCTTTGATATAGGTAAGCCTGTGATGAATTCTAATTTAATGATGTCCCATTTCCACTTCAGAATGGGTAGTGGGTGAAGTAGACCAACTGGGTGTTGGTGTTTAGATCTAACATGTTGGAACTCTAGGAAATTAGCTAAATATTCTGCAATATATTTTCTCATACCTGTCCAAAAATATTTCTTCTTTATTGAAAAAAATAATTTCTGATATTTAGGATGGGAAGCATAGGGGATCTTATGGAATTCATTTAAAATTAATTGTCTAATAACTTGTGATTAGGGACACATATTTTTCCCCTATATGTCAACATATTATCTTTATTAATGTCATATTCAAGTTGATTTCTAGATTTGTTTGCTTGTCTAGATTGCTACAATAAGAATTCATATTTTGGATGTTTTCAGGAAACCTCTTTAATCCAATTTAAAAAATTAAATTCTGTTTGACTATAGGAGATTTCATATATACAATGTATTTTTCTACTTAATATGTAAGCTACCCGATTTTCCTTCCCTTTCAAATGTTTGATATCAAAATCAAATTCACTAAGAAAAGATGCCCACCTAGCATGGCATGCATTAAGGTTGGTTTATTTAAAGAAACTTGTTAGACTATTATGATCAATCATTAAAATAAATTTTTTACCTCAGAAGTCATGTCTCCATACCTTTAAGGCGTGAATTTAAGCAGTTAACTCTAGGTCATAAGAAAAATAAATCTGCTCGTGTTATTTTAACTTCTGAGATTCATAAGCTATTACTCTTCCCTCTTTCATTAGCACCCCTCCTACTCCTTCTTGGCATGCATTCATGTAGACTACAATTTCTTTTTCCGAGTCTACAATTTTTGGTACTGGGGATGTAGTTAATAAATGTTCAGATGTTCAAAACTGCACTGGTAGTCTGCTGTCCACCTGAAGGTTTTTCCCTTCTTATGAAAAGAAGTTATAGGGTAAGAAACTCTAGAAAATCCCTCTATAAAATGATGGTAATACCCAGCTAGACCGATAAAAGATCGAATTTCAACAACATCGTTAGGGACAAACCAATCCATGATAGTTTTAATTTTCTGAGGATCTAAAACTATTCCCCATGCTAATATTATATGCCCAAAATATTGTATCTGATTGTTTAGTAAATTTAATGTTCTTAAATTTCAAGCATAAATTATCGACCGAAGTGAGTAAACTGATGAAGTGCAAGTGCACTATATGTGCTAGAAGTCTTTGTCGTTTAAAGTGAGATTTGATTTTTTTAGAATTTTGTTTTAATATTTGAACTTATGGATCAGTGTTAAATTCCTATGGATTAGTGATGTTTTTAAAGAAATTTTATCATCTATGTTAAATGTTATTTCTATGGTTACTTTCCATTGAATTCAGTTTTAAAAATAGTTTGTTAGATGACTCTTTTCAAAAGAAATAATCAGTTGTATTTTTATCAAGTTGATTTTAGAATTTTATGCTGCAGCATATAATGTACTAATTCTAAATTACAAAAGCACGGAATATGATACAGTTCTTATTTTAGGAAAACATGAAAGTCTAACTACTATGGAGACGGAAATAAACTAAATTTTATTGCAAATTCTAGTTTGGAATATAAATGAAAAGGAATTGAATTAAACTATATGAAATATAACAGAATGAATTCAAGAAATTATTCTATAGAATAACATAACCAAAGCACTGAAAATTTGAAACTGATATCTGAAAATAAAGCAGGAATCAAAAGAATTTACCGAATTACGAAATATCAGTGAGGTTTAGATGCATAAAAACTAAAAGTAAAACGAATTGGTCTTCTTGCAGGGGCCCTCCGCAATGTAGTAGGTTCTTAATTCTATCAACGCATCAAATTGCATGAAAGGGAAATTTAAATTAACATAAAAATCTTCAAACAAAATGTTCAGGAAATGAAAGTTGGTGCGCCTTGAATATACGGAGTTCTCATGATTTTATAGAATGCGTTCAACAATATGTGAATTCTAAGTGTATGTATATTCTATTGGAATCCTTACACTTAAAATAAAAAACTAAATATCACTTATCTGTCGATTTTCTATTTAAAATGAAAATAAAAACAATTGTGCTATTTCCAGACTCTATTCTTGGACGCTGCAACATGTTGACTTCTTTCTTTGACTGAGGGAATTTGTGATATTCTTGATGAATAGGCTCAGGTAAATAGGAGGAAATACATGAGGGGATCATCCTTTATCCATCCATGTACTCCTTTGCTGAGTTGATGCACCTGAACCTTGCTAACAATGAAGGAAACTACAGATCTGTGGAATACCTGCAGAATTGTATCAATTCCGTAGATGAATGTAATATTCAACAAAACAATAGGGTATATTAATAAATATGAAGAATAGGACACACACATAATTTACCTTGTCAAAATCATGCGTTTGCTGCCTTAGTAGGTTGACGGTGATAGGAAAAGAAGGAAAATATGGATGCAAAAAGGGTGTCAAAACAAAACAATTCTGGGACTCTACATTCCCCCATACTGAAGGTTTTGTATGTCCTCATATAACCACAAAAATTTTTCATTTCTATTCAGTCACTGCATACCCTTAGATCCTTCTACTAGCACATCAAATTTCATCCTTTTCACCCTTTTTCCTATTACTACCATCCTTGGTTTCTTCATGAGGATTTTGTATTTCAGGTTAATGGTTTTTCTCTTCATGGCTCTGTTTGCTTCCTTCAATTTCTTGTTTTCTTTATACCGCAGACTCAAATGTAGGAGGAGGTTGTCACTCTTGGAAATTTTAACTTCATTCTGAGCTTTTAGAGATTGGTTTTCATTCTTAATATACTTGTTTAATGTCTCTAGTTCAAATATTTCATTCCCGAGGATGTCGAGAATTGGAGGTCATTTTGGTTCATTAAACTGGTCTTTATCTTCACTTATATTTGGAACTTATTTATTGGCTGCTTCTATTCTCTCTAGTGATTATATGTTATCATAAATATCCTGCTATACTAGATCAATACCTATGATTTGTCCTAGAATTCAAGGAGGTGAAATGTAGGCAAGTGGTGATGCTCTCAGGGAACTTGCCATGGTTTCATCTACCTACAAATCAATGTGTTCTACATCTTTTGAGGACACTTCCTTCACTGTCTTTAGCTTGGTACTTCTTCTCAATGTACTCATAGAGATTATCTAATGTAATTTTACTTGGTCTGCCTTTGCTAGAGGGGGGGCTTAGAAACATGAGGGGAAGTATTCATAGTGTAATAAAACAAAACTTAACACGAGGATGGTAAATGAGAACATGTACACCTGTAAAGCAGAACCAATGTGAGGTTGTCACTACGCCTTGGAGGTTGAGTCTTAGGCAAATAGAGATCTTTCTCAATGCAGATACGAACCACTCCCGAATCACAACAGAGATCAATGTGATTACTTAACTGCATAGATAACCCTTATTCAACCGCAAAGACCACAGAAAATTGTGTCGAGATAGGAATCACAACAAAGATCAATGTGTTTTTGTTTTATTATATTACTGGAAACTTTTAAGGCTCGTCTAGTAGAAAAAATTATATATATATATATATATATATATATATATATATAGTTAAAAAAAATAAAAAGAAAAATTAAATTAAAAAAAAATTATTAAATTAAAAAAAATGTGAGCGGGGTTTTACCACCGGGTGGGGGGGAGCTTCCTGCTCTTCCTCCCTTACGACGACTGAGCTCCATGCCCCCGTCCACTCAAAAGGTTTACCTCTATTTTTTTTAGAGTCTACAATGATTACTTCCACGCAAGCAGGGGCCTGGATTCTTAGTTTTGTGGGCGGAAGTAGGAGGTTCGAACCCCCCCCGCTTGGAGTGGTGAGCCCTCATCACTATTTTTTTTAAATTTAATAATACATATATATATATATATATATATATATATATATATATATATATATATATATATATATTTAAATTTAAATTTAAATTATTTATTATTCTGATAGGAATTTTATTGTGGGGGTTTTTATTCGTGACACTGTTGAGATTCATCGTCCTCTGACGCGTATCTCAACAGTGTCATCTTGGTTGACCAATTTTCACTAATACTACTCTTCCGTAACTTCCTGCTCACAACCGGTAACTTCTTGCTTATATTTGTGTCCATGGTGTTGGTTGCTTCACAAATGTCGAGCAACACGTCTACAAAATCATCTCCCCATTGGCCATTTTTCTATGTCTATTCTATGTGTTCATCGATACTCTGGTCGATCAGTGTGTCGAAATATTTGCACAGTTTCTTCATGCGTTTCTTCATAAATTTTTCAGTTGAATTAGAGACGCCAAATCATTTACGGAAGAAGCTTCTTTTTTTGTCTATGTGTTTTCCACACATTCTGACATCCCCACATGTTCAAGCACTGCAAAGAGGTAAGTCATGAGATACGATGAGGAAAGCATTTCAAATCATGACATCCAGAAAGGTCTAGACGCCACAGGGATGTTAGCTTATGAATGCCAAATGGTAATTATGTGATCTTGGACAGAGACATATCCAGGAAATGGAGACTTGCAATATTTGTAGGAGTTGCAGGAAAACTTTTGATGGGCATCCCTTGTAATTTTAAGGATACTACCTATTTCAAACTCCCCAAACTCTTTGGCAATGATTCCATATGGTTGCGACTCAAATCCAGAACCTTTAAAGAGACCATATTCCCAGTTGCCTTTCTTGGATTTTTTGTAAAATTGTTCCCAACAATCAACGATGAGAATATATCTGGAGTTCTGAATGACTTGGGAAGCGAACTCAATTTGTGTTCGTTCACAAAAATCCTGGTGCATTCTGAATACTCATTTTCAACCAACGCAGTCAAGACATTACCTATGTGACAGTAGAAGTTTTCTTCTTGCTCACCAATTTGTATTTCTAAACCACACAGGATGTCTTGCATCCTGCAATATTAGACCATGCGGCCATCGACGTCTCTGAGAATAGGCTCGATTAAACAATGATAAGCTAAAATGTTGGCATAAATTATTCCAATATCATACGGGTTGTGGCCACTCAGATTTCCTTCAAGAAGGCCTTCTCCTAACCATAAAGGAATCAATTCCATATGGATATCAATAATATCATCTTCTGTGAAGGCATCTAAGCACAAAAAGCACAATTGGAGATTGAAATCATAGTTGTCTAAAGTGTGGTAGCTCCACCTTAACTGATCATGGAAAGCTTGAAGATCTTGTTTGTTGGCATTTAGCAGCTTTAATCCTAACAACTCCCACTCTTACGGATCAATAATTATTTCCATCGTTCTTCCTATCATTTTGATTGCAAGGGAGTGTCCTCCACACTCGTCACACACAACCTTTTCCCTTCTCTCATCCATATATGATGACAGAATTCCATTATTCCATGGAAAATCATGTTTATCAAAAAACTCCCAGCTCTCTTCTTCACTCAAAACCCCCATTGTTATTGCAGACCAATCGCTTCCAAATTCCACACTCCGCATGGCTCTTCTCAACATCCTCACAAATATGTCAATCGACATGGGGGATGTTGAAAGGCGAGAGAAGCTCAAAAGTAGTGGACTTGGGAGATTGGTGATGTTCCTATCAAAAATCAGACGAAGAAATTAGGGAAAATAGAAGAGTTTCTAGGGCTATTATCCACAAATGGAATCACCCTCCCTTTTTTAAAATCCTGATAATCTATTTGGAGAATCCACAGAAACAAAATCTCAAATTCCCGAGACCAAAAGTATCCCAAGCTCATTCACTCGACGAATTGGAGACAAATAACTTCAACCTGGAAGCCTTACAACATCAATTGGGAGGAGAGAAAGGCACCAAAGGCCAGTAAACCTGTAATGACTCAAATGCCTAAACCAATGCCAACAAAATTTTCCAGCCGTCCTACCCCAAAGATTGATGTCAATGAGGTTAGAGCTCCTGCCAAACTATGCAAAAAGGAAGGGAACAGAGAAAGGTTGTAGAAAATGGTAAGTAAGTATACACCCAAAAGGAAGCCTCATGGATTCAAACCCGTCGTTATTTTAGGCTGAACCGAACCTAAAGGAATCTTGTAACATGTAATAGCTATTTCAGAATGATGAATCTCTACTTCTTCAACCAAGCATTAAATGAATCTGGAAGTACAAAGAAATCGAATTAATAGCAGATAACTTTGCCATTCGTAAAAAAAAAATAGGAATAATAGAGTAAGTGTAAGATTTAATGATAAATGTAATCTCCACAAAAATAAAAGCTCATAAATGTAAAACAAATAAATTACTGCTTATAGAAAAATAGATGCAGTCCCTGATCTTGTGCATGGAAAGTTCATAACAATGAAAATAGTTATATGCCCCAATCCTTTGCATGGGATGTGTGGTAACTATCAAAGTAATAATTGTACATTCATTGATATTTTGCATGGAAGGTCCAGTGACTATCAAAATTATAAAGCACATTACCAAAAGCAGGGACGAATGGTCATTGAAGATATCAATATGTTCTTCAACATTGGCGATGGGGCATTTCATTACATAGCAAGTGATCTCGATAAAGCCCTACTAATCATGAAATGTATCTCTAATCGTGAAATGTATCTCCTTTTCTCACAATGGACGTCCAATGGGGCCTGCTATATGAACTTTCCCTTGATATTTGGTAAACTATAACATCAACTCTTCATCTTTTAACATTTAGTTGCAATATGGAATAATGGTCATTGTTGATGTGAATAATGTGGGGGTGGATGAACAATCTCAGATGTATAGACCCAGATTTAAAATGCATTCGCCACTGAATTTATTATCTATCATATTTGATTGAATTATTTCATGTTGGCTACCCATCATCTTCTTCATAGTGTCAACAGGTAGGGTGTTGCCTTTAGGCTTTAGACGCCGTAATGGCGTGAATGATTAGTGAATCAACTTTATATATATATATATATATATATATATATATATATATAATTGTATTGTTTCATGATTCCTTGACTTAATACAAAATAGAGATAGAGGGTTTTGAGCAGTTGCTTCCCCAGATACATCTTGTGTTGTGCGTTTGATAACTTGTTTCTCTTACTTATATGTGATTGTGCGATCGTGTTTTGTTTCCACAAATTGTAGGAAGGATTCAATATCTTTTTCTAGTACATTACAAGATCAGATTGAATCTCGTTGGTTAGATTTTCTACATGAAATAGAAGAGAGGGTTGATACCATCTTGCCTTGTGGTGGTTAGTAGGCCGCAAGGTATATGATAAAGATCAACATAAATGGAGGAGGGTTTGCACTGTAATTTAGAGCCATAACAGAAGTCGACGTAGGCGTAATATTGATTGAGTTAACCCTATTTTGAGGGTCGACATTGAGATCTGAAGTTCATGTCAAGATCCAGTCAAAGAAATACCCATAATCTATGGATCCATATGAGCTAGGTTGAGTCTCTTATGGAGGAAAAAGTCATGATTTTTCTATGTGTGAATAGGGTTTGTTCTACAATAATTAGAAGTACATAAGTATAATGCCCTAATTAGGACAGTTTCCTAGCATTTTTAGTTCATAAGGTATGCCCTTAAGATTGTGACAAATTTGTGTAGAAGAAGATGGGTTGTGACCCTTAGAGTGATGTTTATTTCTGCAATAAAGACTGCAGATCTGGAAGATGGTTTGCAGATTCAGTATGTGTGGAGACAACATATCCAAAGGAGGGTGGAACTTGAGCAGAAGATTGAGCATGCAGAAGAAATGTGCCATATGAAGAATGGATTGACATGCAGAGGAGTTGATTTTTGGTGTACTTTCCATAGATTTTTAGACAAAGATCTGAAGAAACCTATGAAAAATTAGTAAATGGACTGTTAGTGGTTGATTTGTGACCCTAGTTCAGTCATCTATATATTGTTAGAAGTATGATAAGAGGAGTAGTTCATATTTGTTCATAGATTGGACAACAAATTAGATCAAATTTTCGATACACAAGAATAGTGATCTTGAGAGGACTCAAACCATTGTTAGGTGGCATATTTGAAGAGCCCTAGATGAAGACAATATTGTAGCCCTAGATCAGTAAAAATAATTGACGGTGGTTGGGCAGATTGATGGTAGTCCAAGTACAATTGGAGGGTTGTTAGGTTATTGTCAAAGAAGAGCCCTGACTCTTGTTTTCGTGAAGGACAACAAAATTGGTAGAAGGGTAGGTGTATAGGGCCTAAGGATGTGTAGAATTTGAAGGACTAAAGTAACAGTCAAGTGGGCCAAGTAGACTTCTCATCTTGGAGCTATAGTATGGAAAAAGTGGGCATACCAAAGAGTTGTTCACAAATGGAATTGTGAACAACTTGTTACCACTCAAACTAGTAGTGGACCTAAAAGGGGTTCCTAAGAGGGCAACTGCTAGGACAAGGGAAACGATGGAGGCTTAGCCCATTGTCACCACAGCTAAGGCTCCTTTCTCTTCATGGAATTTCACCGATGGGTGGAGTCCCGGTAGTTTAGGAAGTCACTTGTAGAGTATAGGTCAATGAATAGGTGGGAAGTGACCCTCGAAACCATTTCCTTAAGATAAAATAAAGAGTGGGACTTGCTTTCCTTTAAAGCAAGGGAATTTATCTTCTAGGGAGAGAGGAGGGGGATTGAAGGGTTGAGGGAGAAGAAAAATACTTATGAAGGAAGTTCTCAATCCCTAAAATCCTTTGGGAAATTGGATTCCCAAATGGTCCTTGATGAAAGGCCTTTGACACCAAATGGGACCACACTTGGCCAAGTGGACCCAGCCTAGGTTTGGGGATAGAATTTAGCAACCAATGATGTTCCTATCCTGGACAAGGTGAGGGGAAAGGATCAGACAAGAGTTTTTACTTCGATAGGTCAAATTGATCCTACTAGGTTCTATCCTTGGGAACACTTAGGAAAAACTTGATCCTAGAGCTAGGGCTTGAGGTATCTGAAGATTCCACCATCAGAATTGGCCCAAGTTCTTAGGAGAGTGAGGGCACCCAACAACGCAGCTACCTCTAGGATATAGAAGTTTTCCTCTAGCTAGATTCCTGGGAAATTTTTGCCCTAGATGACCTAATGGGGCTAGACCTAGGGAATGTGAAAATTTCTTAATCTAAGAAACCCTACTGCAGTATCTTGATTTACTTCTCCTACTTGAATTAATTTACAAGTTAATTTTTGAAATATTCAGTAAATTAGCGAATTAAATAGTAAATACAACTAGCAACCTACACATACATATCAAATATTGAATAACATGCTCATAGACAAAGTGACACACAGATTTTCTAGACAACTGTCCCTGGAAAAAACCCAATGTGGGAAAACCAGTGCAACTAGCTCTGGAGGGTTTTCATTATTATGCATAATCTAAGTACAACAACCTTGGGCACCAAAACTGGTTCACCCAACAGAGAAATAAAAATGGCAATAGTACGCTGCTCTGAATCCCTCTATGTCAGCCTGACTGGCCTGTTTCAGCCTCCGCGCTGCTCAGTAAGGGCCTACGTCACACCTGAAGGGCTTACACTGCCCCTGTGCTGCCCTGACTGGGCCTGCGTCAGCCCTGCGTGGCTCCTACTGCCTCTGCGCTACCCCTGGTGGGATTTGGCTGGACTGAGTGGCTCCTGCTACCCCTGTTGCTCTGGCTGGATGGAATGCTTATGCAAAAAAAACATAGGTAAGAAATAAGGCATTGGCCAAAGGTAACGCATAACAGTCAGAAAAATTGAAGAAATGAAATGAAAATAGATCAATGTCCACAAATAACTGAAATAGCCCAATGGGACTAGAGAGTAAAAGCTTTGACAACAGCAATAAGTGCTTATAGCATCAGCTAAGAGAACAGAGGAGACTAGTTCACGAGGTTAAAATGCTGTATAATTGTTGGCACAGGAAAACTATAGAATTGTTAGAGTAAATATTTGCAGGTACCATTAGTTGGTGATCATTGATTATCATTTTATTTCATCAAATACCCCGATGAATGGGCCTTACAAGCTATTTGCGTAGACAAATGCCACAGAAGTTGTGTGATGGAAAAATATTGACACTATATTGAAGAAAACACCTACCAAATAAGGATGACATTTCAAATGGGGCAAGAAACAATAGAGAGATAAACATCGAAAAAGTTAAAATGGTAGGGCAACAGGAAAGCAACTAGGTAGCATGGTAGAAAGCACAACAAAGAAAATTATAAAAATGGAAAACCCTACAAATTAGCACCCATCCAAACATCACCACAATTTTTTCTTTAACTCTAAATCTCCAAATTCATCAAATTATATCCTGTATTCAAACCTGATCCTCTCTGTTAGCCATTTTGAAGATAAGGCTGAGAACTTACTACAGAACCATCACCTACATGTAGTGATCTTATTCTGTGACCAGACAACCTACTTTCGTGAAGACACAGAAAGGTAAACACTCTCTGCCAAGATTTTCCATACAACCCAGGTTGAGCAACCACATATATATCACCAGTTTTTTCTCTTCAGATTTGTAACTTAGAAGAGCTTTGTCTGACCACCTCCGGGTTGCTCCCAGAGTCACCCAGGCAAGCCCTCTCAGCATCATCCTCTTTCTGTAGTACCTAATTAGTAATTTAATTAACCATAATAGTTTCTTGATCATGCAGGCATTTCAAATATATTGCCAATAAGCATAAAGCTATCATGTTAAACAATCAAGTCAAAAGACTTTAGACTATGTTGCAAAAAATACAAAGAAACCTCAACAACACTCAAAGGAAAAACAAATTCAAACCTCTACAAAGTATAAATAGATATCTGATAAACTTCATTCCACCACAAAAATGTGCTTAACTAAAGAAAATTCTAATTACTGTGCTTTCAAGACAAAGCTTTCAAGGGCAGTGATGTTATAAAGATACCCCTACACCTCGTGAACAATCAATGTGTATAATTAGACCATCATAAGGCTCATTTTAAACATTATTATTGTCATTTTATAAATCATTTTCATCAAATCAACAAGAAGCAAGCAACAATTTCACTCAGGTCCACTGAAGCAAAGTATATGGAAGTTTCATATACTTATTTATGAAGCTATCTAGATTTGCAACTTGATTGTAGAGTCAACCAATCAGTTGTTGAAGCCCAATATTGTCTCTTGTGAGAATCAAAGTTACATCAAGCTCTATGAAAATCAAATGTGTCATGACCATTTCAAACACATTGATATTCAATACAATTTCCTAAGATTCCAAGTTCATTAGGGAGTTGGTAGTGTTGGACCACATTCTGACAAAGTTGCATATGGTTAATAGTTTGACAAAGCTCCTAACAAAGGGGAAGTTTGACAAGTTGGGGAAGAATCTTGGGTTATTGGTCACTCCCTCCATAGCACATCTGAAACTCACTGACACTTCTTGTCACAAACTCTTATTCATTCATTTTTAAATATAGTTTTATCTGGTCTGTTATGATGAACTGTCTAGTGGAATATCCATGATTGTTTATGAATCAACCCAAAATCTATCCTTTATGCAAGTCATATGATGATATTTCTTCACACTTATTTATCTCTAGTTGTCCAAACACAGTGCAGGTCATCACCACCACCCTTGCAAAATTGAACATGATAGGCTCGTGGTCCTATCTAAGCTTGGAATAAAATTTCAAAACTTAGTTACACAACATGATGGAATATTATTATAAAGGTTTCCCATGCATTCTAATCAACAATATCTAGTGGGATTGTAACAACAACACATTTTGTTCACGAGAAATATCCATGATATTTTACGAATCACCCCTTATTTATCTCTTGTCCCAACACGGTGTAGGTCATCACCACCACCCTTGAAAATTTGAACATGATAGGCTCATGGTCGTATCTAAGCTTGGAAGAAAAATTCAAAACTTAGTGTTTGGTCAATTTAGTGTGTCCTAAATTGCTACATTAATTTGTCAATCCGGGATTCGTAAGCTGACGAAGTGTGGCACACTATATGTGCAAGATAACCTATCTCTTACTTTTTGTCGTTTTTTGGTTTTTTTCTTTTTATCTTGGTTGGTTTCCTAATGTGAGATGGAAATTCTAAAAGACAAGTATGGATATAAATGTTCATGATGTCCTTTATAACGATTTCCCAAACTTCAAACTTAAAAAGGATCTTGAAACATACAATGACAAAATTTATTCCTAAAAGGAAATGAAAATGTGCCACTATTCTAGTTAAACAAACAGTGAACTATTGATCATGAAAACCATTACCCTTGCTGCTGTCTAAACACAAAAGAAACTGTACTCAAAGAAAAGATTGCAAGTAAAGTAAAACTAAAAATCAAATTACATCAACTCATATTCTGACCCCTCACCATTAGTCTCGCTATGGCTTTCGGAGGTAATCATAAACAACTTGAGCAATCTGATATCTAATTTGCTGAAAAATAAACTAATATCAAATTACACACTCATACTTCAATCCCTCACCATTAGTCTCGCTATGGCTTTCGGAGGTAACTGATAATGACATGAGCAATTTAATATCTAACTTGCAGAAAAATAAACTAATATCAAACTACACACTCATACTTCAATCTCTCACCATTAGTCTCGCTATGGCTTTCGGAGGTAACTGATAATGACATGAGCAATTTAATATCTAACTTGCAGAAAAATAAACTAATATCAAACTACACACTCATACTTCAATCCCTCACCATTAGTCTCGCTATGGCTTTCGGAGGTAACTGATAATGACATGAACAGTTTAATATCTAATCTAACTAGTAAAACAAATTTACAAAAATGAAATGAATAAAACAGTGCTAGAATTAAAAACTAAGAAAAAGAAATCAGCAGAAGGACAAGATTGATTCCATGTCATTAGTAATTATAAAATGATGTGCAAATTCCCGGGCTTCCTATTGTAATCTGGAACAAAAACACTGATCAGTTAACAACAATATAAAGCATGAAAGATTATGGACAGAAGTAAAACATAAAGCATGCAAGATTATGGACAAAGATGAAACGTAAATACCATGAAATATGTAATATATATACACGTGAATGACTATGGCACAATGAACGTAAGGAAATGAAGCATGAAACTATACAGTAATACACAAAACCTCGGCGTGTGCAGGGGCCCTCTGCACAATCCTCGGGAAGCAGCTATCAAACACGAATTGTGCTTATGAACAGAGTCTTCTTATATATTCAAAATGCGGTCATAACAGAGAAATAATGTTACAGCACAGTGGCAACGCAATTACATTACAGAGCTAACTATTATGCGTATGAGAACGCATTATTTATAACAGAGGGTGACATAACTAATTCCCTAAAGTCTGCGCTGATAGAACACACGTGAACAACCACGTCCAGAAATCTAGCATCATGGCTACCGTGAAGATTAAATCTATGGAAAGTGGCTGTTGGATTCGGCTTATGGAGCTATTTACAGGTGTTGATATGTCTCCCGTGATTTAGAAACGGCCACGCAAGTCTTCACGTGATGAAAAATAGAGTTCTGTCACTGTGGGACTCTACAGTTGACCACCACTTGGCTACCTTTGACCATAGCCTTCTTAGGTGAATTTGACTGAGCCAATAGGACTCAATCCATGTCCATGTCATTTCCAACTTGCCCATGTGGCTTGATTTTCCTGAAGACACCTGCAATATAGACTTTAACAAAATGGCTGCAGAAAGTTGCAGCAGCTGCGGAAAGTGACAAGATTCCGCAGCTTATTGAGAAAAAATCTAATTCAAATAGCAGACACAAAACATAGTTAAAAACCACTTTAAATGCTCTTTTATAGTTGATATGCAATGATATTGATGACTTATAAGGTCCAGGTGAATGGAAAAGGTCTAGAAAGGTGTATAAGAAAGATGAAAGTTTGGGACTCAACATACCCCCACTGTGAAGGTGTTGCATGTCCTCATGCAACCAAAATTTTGATAATCCTTCTTCAATTCATATGCCTTGATACCTCTGCTAGTACATCCAGTCCTCTTCTCCTCTTCCTTGGTGCTGCTAACATCCTGGGCTTCTTCATTAAGCATCTGAATTTAAGATTAATCAGTGCTCTACTTATCTTCTGGCATTTCTTCTTCAATTTCCTGTTCTTTTTCTACCACAATCCCAGATGTAGCATGGTATTGTCATGAATTATATTGTCCAATTTGCTTTGTTCCTTTAATGCCTCATTTTCATTTTTAATGTGTCTATTTAAAACCTCCAACTCAAAGACTTCTTGTTTCAATGATTGGACTAGATCTTCTTGTGCTGTGTGAGGCTGAGTGGATGAAGTGCTGGGGCCTGTGGCTGTCCTTTCTAAGGATTCTATGTAATCGTACACCTCTTGCTACTTTGGATCTATCTCAGGTGTCGTTTTCCTTGGGTTGTCCCCAAAATACTGTGGAGGAGAATTGTCTTCAAAATCTGGCTGAAAAGGGCTCATGTCAACGTCTTGAGGACTAGCTTCAATGTTTGACTGAGAATTAGGTGGACTGTGTTCAATGTTTGGCTGAGAATGAGATGGAATATGGCCAGTTGGAGTTTGTTTAGGTGTTACTTCTCCCAAATCAATAAAATGAGGTCCTTTTGTCTGTGTTTTCTTCCACTTTCCTTTAAGCCTGGAACTTCTTCTTACATACTGTGGAATATTATCTTTTTCCTTTTGCTTTTATTTTCACCTCTTTTTGGCCATAGATGACTGTTCCTGAAGGTGAACTAGTCTCTCAGATAACACTTGATGATCTTCTTCTGAGGAAGGGGTTTGATGCACAGCCTCAATGCTTTTTCTCTCTTCAGTCTTTTCCTTCTTCCTTTTAGACAGTCTTTCCTCTCTACTAGTTCTTTCAACTGTGTTAGTAGGAGTACTTTGAGTTTTATCACTTGTTCTCCTTCTTTTTGGTGTACTGCCTTCAGGAGTTTCTTGGGGTTCTTCAAAGAAATTCCTAATTAAAAACTTTTCCCATGTGTCCTTTTTCTCTTTTAACTGTTTTTCAATCAAAATTTTCACAAGACCATGGTGATACAAATGTGGTTCTACGTCCCCCAGATGCTTTTGGATGGCTACAGACATCTTTTTCAAACTGTTTAATAAAAAGTATTGCAGATTGAGGGTCTGTTTGTCTAGAAAATTCATCAACAGTCGGGTATGATACATGTACATTGACCCAAAACGGCCCTCACAGGTGATAAATTTTTGAATAACTAACAGTAAACTAGCCCACTCTTCTTTTAAAGCATGAACAGGAATTCCCCTTTTAAAAATGGTAACATCCATACCTGGGTTACGTAGGATCACTCTCCAGGCTTCATCACTAATGCTCTTGTTCTTGAACCAGCGTTCACCTTCTCGAGGGAGTCCTGTAGCAGCTGCTATGGATGCCTCATTCACCGTAAATTTGAGGTCCCCAATTTCTACCTCCAGACCATTGAAAGACCTTGCAAAATATTTTGTCACCTCTTTATGGTAGCCTCTAAACTTTTGAATAAACCGAAGCCATTTTGCCTTTTTCAATATATCTTTGACTTGCGGATATCCTTCCATGAATTTGGGTCCCTCTGGTTCTATCCTCAACAAATGACCCATCCTTACTTCTACTCTTTAAAACTCGTCTACATGAGGAGGGTTTAACAGAGGTAAGACGGCTGAATGAGCGGAAATGAGCACGATTTATGAAAGAGACCAGTGACTGTAAGCGGATATCAGAGAATGGGTATACAGAATGTAGCGTAACAGAGAAAAAAATGGGGTGAAGCGGAACAGAGAAGGGTTACGTGAGCACGGTGGAAATGCAGCCGTGAGATCAATAGAATAGTAGGAGGATTAAAACGCATCCGACAATATTTAAAATTGGGTGGCTGCAGAGTAGATGCAAGCACGTTTATGCAACGGCTACGGATTTTGTGCGGCTAAGAGAAGCCGTAGTCAAATCAACTACGTTTCTTAACTACAAGTGGAGTATCAACGTATAGCTAAACATTAATGAAGACCGGAGACTTCATTATGAGGCCATTTAGAAATGAATGCAAGGATTGTGGGGGAATCGTATAGAGATCGTGGGGTGGCTACGGAGTTATCAACGCAATCATTGCATATAATGGAGCTATAGTTTATAACTATGTAAAAATGTGCTTGAATGCCATTTGAAATAAATTTTTACTCATACCTTGGAATTCTTGCCATTTTTCATTGGTCTTCAATCAATTGCTCCTCATTGATGTCTTTGAATGCTCCATGTCTTCATAATATGTCTTCATACCTGCATTTGATTTCATGATTGTGGAAATAACATATGACTGTAAATTTTGAAAAACAGAGTGGTGGCTGCAGAAACTACTTTTGGCTGCGGAAACTGGTGTCAGCTGCGGAACCTGACACAACAATTATTTGGGTGAATGGAGATGGATAGATGATAACTGTCTGAATGAAAATGGTCATGAAGGAAAATTTTATTGATGCAATGAAGTGAAATAGATGAAATGGAGTAAAGTGAAATGAAGTGGAGTGTAATGAAGTGGAATGAAGTGGAATGAAATGGAATGGAATGGAGTGGGTTGTCATAAAACTTATGAAATGAGAGAGAATTTTTTTTATTTTTTTTTTGGAAAATATAGGGTGTCAGGTGTTCCTGATTTTCACCCTACATTTTCTGTATAAGACTGCCAATCAATGATTGGTTTTCAGGCTTATACTTTATTTTTATTTTTATTTTATTTTTTATTTTTACTTGAAACTGAAAAGAACAAAGGTTAGGCTGATGGAGAAGAAGGATTCTTCTTCACTAGCCTTATTGCAAAATTATCTTGAAACATTTTGACAAATTCCTCTTTTGAGAGTGGCTTATGATAGATCTTTAATCTGTGGCCATTAACAATAAGAGGAGTTTGAAATTCATCAATGGTATTGATTCTTACCGCTCCATTGCTAAAGATCTTGTCAATCTCATATGGCCCAAGCCAATGAGTCTGAAATTTTCCTTTAAAATCTTTAAACTTGGAGTCAAATAGCAATGCCCAATCTCCTTCTTGAAAATTCTTCTCTTTGATATATTTGTCATGCCATTTAGCTCTTTGATATTGAACTAGATCAGTTCTTAGAATTGCCTCTTGTCTGATCTCATCTAGCTCATTCAACTGCTCCATTCTATGCTTTTGGGCTTCTAATAGATCCATCCCCAACTGAACTGCTATCTTGAAGGTTTTGACTTGGAACTAAATGGGGAGCAGGATTTCTTTCCCATAAACAAGTTCATAGGGAGAATGTCCTGTTGTATTTCTCCATGTAGTTTTGTAGGCCCACAAGGCTTCAGGAAGCCTTTCTGCCCAATCTCTTCTGTGTAGATGAACAGTTTTGGTGATGATACTTTCGAGAACTTTGTTTGTAGACTCCACTTGACCATTTTCTTGCGGATGGTAAGGAGTATATCTTCTGTGCTTGATTTTGTATTCTTCCATCGGCTTCTCCACCAGGTTGGATGTGAATTGGCTTCCCTGATCTGTCACAATTTCTCTTGGAACACCAAAGCGAGTAAAAATATCCTCATAAAGAAAATTAACAACTGAATTTTCAGTAGCAGACACTAATTCTTTAGCTTCTACCCATTTAGTAACATAATCAGTACAAACCAATATATACTTCTTTTGCTTAGATGGTGGATTAATAGGTCCAATGAAATCTAAAGCCCATTTTTCAAAGGGTTCAATGAGTACCTGTGTTTGCAATGGCATTTCATTTGAAAGGGCAGGTTTCCCTACTCTTTGGCAGCTGTCACACCTTTTGACATATTGTTTTGCATCTTTGAAGAGGGAAGGCCAATAATATCCTAAAGAGAGGATTTTATAGGCTGTCCTTTTGTTAGCAAAGTGTCCGCCGCATGGTTCATCATGACATGCCTTGAGGATATCAGGCATTTCATCTTCCCTGACACATCTTCTGATCACAAGATCTGGCCCTGTTTTAAACAATTTGTTAGAAATCCATGAATATTTTGAACTCTCCTGAATAATCTTTCTTTTTTCACTTGGAAATAAATGTGGAGGTAGTTTCCCTGTAACCAAATAGTTAGAAATATCTGCATACCAAGGAGTCTTAGTAGTTACTGCAAACAAGTATTCATCAGGAAACTTATCCTCTACAGGAGAATCTTCTTTAGTATTCTGAATCCTAGACAAGAAATCAGCTACTGTATTTTGTTTTCCTGGTCTATCCAACACGGTAATATTGAATTCTTGCAAAAGTAAGAGCCATCTTGTCACTCTGCCATTAGTAACAGGTTTGTTCATTAAATATCTAATTGCAGAATGGTCAGTATGAATAAAAGTTTCATAACCTGTTATGTAATGTCTAAACTTATTAATTGCATGAACAACAGCTAAGAACTCTTTTTCAGTCACAGTATAATTCAACTCTGTGGGAGTCAAATTTTTACTGGTGTAATAAATGGCATAAGGAATTAAATCTTTTTGACCCAACACAGCTCCAAGAGCTGTATCTGAAGCATCTGTAGAAATATGTAAAGGAAGTTTCCAATTTGGTCCTCTCAAGATAGGTGCTTCAGATATTCTTGTTTTCAAAGTTTCAAAGGCTGATTGACAATCAGGATCCCATTTGAATTCACAGTATTTTGTAAGCAGTTTGAAGAGTGGAGATGCTATTTTAGTAAATTTTTCTATAAATCTTCTATAGTATCCAGTAAATCCTAGAAAAATTCTAACATCTCTTTGACAATTTGGAATAGGCAACTTGGAGATGACTTCAACTTTTGATCTGTCAACCTTAATCCCATCTCCTGAAATATGATGCCCCAAAACAATACCTTCAGTAAACATCATAAAGCATTTTTCATGGCTTAATGAAAGGTTTGTTTCTTTACATCTTATAAGGACTTTTTCCAAATTTTCTAATGCCTCTTCAAATGAATTACCATAAACTATAAAATCATCCATATAAACCTCTACATAATCATGGATTAGATCAGAAAAAATTCCTAGTACTGCTCTTTGGAATGTTGCGGGTGCATTACATAACCCAAAAGGAAGCACTCTATAGGAAAAATTTCCCCATGGACAGGTAAATGTGGTCTTATCTTGATCTTCAGGTGCTACCTGAATTTGATTATAGCCACTAAAACCATCCAAGAATGAAAAGTACTTTTTGCCTGCTAATGTATCTAATACCTAATCGATAAAGGGCAAAGGAAAGTGATCCTTCAAAGTTGCTTTGTTCAATTCCCTGTAATCAATGCATACCCTCCATTTACCATTCTTTTTAGGTACTATAACCAAAGGAGAAACCCATCGGCTATCTGAAATTGGATAAATGAAGTTTACATTGAGAAGTTTTTGGAGCTCTTCTTTCACTATCTCCCTAGGATTTGGATTCATCCTTCTTTGAGGTTGTCTGATTGGTCTACTGTTTTCCTCAATATAGATATGATGGATGCAAGTCTTAGGATCAATACCTTTCATGTCAGTATACTCCCATGCAAATGCGGTAGAATGTTTTTGCAAGATTTTGGTTAGTTCTTCTTGTTGTGACTTTTCCAAATGTTTGTTGATATTCAATGTTTTTCCTGGAAAAATCTCAATAGTAGAACTACCAAAATCTTCCATAGAGTAAAGAGACATTTGTCTTGATGATAAATATTCTATGTCAGATTCCAACTGAAATTGTGTGGGGTCATATTCTGAAGATGTCTCAAATTTTTCTAATGTGTTCATAATTTGACTATCCTCACTGATTTCCGAAATGGTAAAGACAGGTTGTATAATGTCCTCATCATCAACCCATTCATTGTCTCCTACTTCTGTGATTGCTTTTGCTGTAGGATAAAAATTGAATTTCTTTGTCGAATTACCATTAGAAATGTACATATCCCTAGATCTACAACTAATGAAAGCATCGGCTGTGTCTAGCCAAGGTCTTCTTAAAATAAGTGGGTGCCCTCCTAGATTACTCTTGGGAGTCAAAATCATAAAATCTACTGGATATTCCCAAGAATCTAAGGAAACTGAAATATCTTCTAATACACCATCTTGTTTAATAATTGATCGATCTGCAAGTTGCAGTAAAGTAGGTGTAAAAAGAAGGTTAGGAAGTTTTAGCTGATCCATAGTCTATCTACTCATAATGTTGATAGCAGCCCCTAATTCAATCAATGTATTTGGAATTTCCATCCCATTTATATGTGTCTTGACAATTGGACTACCTGGATCTACATACTTCTGCATGGTAATTTTTCCCATCATGATATCTGCAATTTTTCCTACCAGGTGGATTCTTCTTGTGTCCTTTAGTTTCCTTCCTAGTCTTTTGAGACTCAACTCCTTTATTGTTTTTGCTAGAATAGGAATCTCTCGAATGGATTGTAGCAAGGGAATCTTGATACAAACATTCTTTAATTCATCTAGAAAATCATAGTTAGGCAACAAGATTTGTTTTTCCACCCCTTTATCAATTTGTAATATTTCAGGGAAAGGAGGTGTGGATGAAGATGCAGGTTGCTCAACTATAGGAGTTGTGGGTGTTAACTTTTCTTTCTATTTTTGAATGTTCGAGTTTTGAAGAGATGTTTCCTCAGAACCCTTATTGGCTTTAAGAGAGTCCTCCTCAGAGGTATCTTGCTCTTGGACATCTATAGAAGGTTTTTCTAAAACTCTACCAGACTTGAGTTGTACATCATTGAGAGGAACAATCATATAGGTAGGAAATTGTTGTCCTTCTATCATGTAAGTATTCTGAGGATTTTTATTGTTAGGATTTGGCAATGGCTGAGCTGGAAGTTGATTTGTCTTTTGTTGGTATGGAAGCATGAGTTGAGGATTTGGATTCTGCTGAGAAGGTTGTTGTTGTGGAAATGGCAATGAAAGTTGTGGATTTCAGTTTGGAAGTTGTGGAGCTTGTTGATTTTGAAAATATGGAGGATATTGATAAAATTGAGCAAATCTCCCATAAGGATTTTGCATCCCTTGTACCCATGGTTGATATGGATTTTGATGTTGGGGCCAAGGTTGTTGCCAAGGATTCCAATTTGGTGGGGGTTGAGAATTCATAGGGTTGTTAAACCCTTGAGTTTGTTGCCCCTGCCAAGGTCTTCTTGCAACAAAACAGAGAGATTCTACTGAATTTGGATCTTCTTGAAAGACAGCTTTGAGTCCGAGGATTGAAGGACAATCCTTGGTCTCATGATTATCTGAAAAAATCATACATGTTTCTACAACTTTTGCATCCAAGGGACATTCCCTTAAAGCATGTTTCTTCCTACATTTCGGACAAAAGATGGCTAGAGCATCTGTTTCTGCTTTCTACTTGTTTTGGATTTTAAGGGTGTCTAGTTGTTCACTAAGGCTCCCTAAGATATCAGTTTTGAACTCATCAAGCATATTACCAATCTCTGCCCTACTTACTGATCCAGTTGCAGATTTGTTAGCCCTAATAAGAGAAGGATCCCTAGGCCCTTTTTCTGTTTTAGATTTTCCTCTTGAGAGATGGACACATAGTTCTGTTATGTCACGAAGTGGAAGTTGAGAAATGTCTCCTTTCCCCATCATGTTTAAAATATCTATCCATTCATCTCTGATAGCTTTTAATATAAGGGCTTTCAAAGTTTCTTCATCTAAGTTGCTCATCTTTGCTCTTTTTAAGTAGTATTGAAATCTTTCAAGTAAATCTTCCAAATTTTCATCTTCTTTTTGCACCATTTTGAATACCTCATCCTTGTGATTGGTGGGCATACAAGAGTCCAAGTATCTATCCAAAAATGTTTGTTTCATATCATTCCAAGTCCTAATAGATTGGGTGGCTAATCCCATGAACCATTTCAAAGTGTCTCCCTTCAATGTTGAAGGAAACAGTTTGAGTTTTTGAGAGTCTTCCATATAGTCATAGGTTCGGCACACGACTTCAAACTCAAACAGAAATGTTTCAGGATCCTCACTTCGCAATCCATAAAAGTTAGGGAGGAAATATGGTGAGATGTTTTTCATCGTTGTATGAGTTTCCTCATCAACTATAGGGAATCCAAACAAGTTTTCTCCTTCCCTATTTCTTCCATTATTACCTTCACCTCCACCATTGTTGTCTCTATTGTTTCCTCCTCCTCTACCTCTACCTCTACCTCCGAATCCATCTATTATTTCCTCTGCCATGATAGTTTCTTTAGAGTCCTCAAAGTCCTCTGGTTCTTCTATCAAGGGAGGATGAGAGGGAATCTCTTCCTTTTCTTCTTTAGGTGATTCTACTTCTTTGATTACAATATACTCTCCTGTAGAAGTAAAGAAAGGGTCCTTTTCTAAATGAGATTTAGTAGGTGGTATAGGAGAATCCTCTAATTCAGCTACTCCTTGAATTCCAAGAATCTTAAGGCTAGGGGTAGATGGTGGTGAATCTTGTCTATGCCTTGAAGAAGATGGAGTTGTGAAAATCGAACTCTTGGCTCTAGCTATAAACCTTCCCCTAGAATCTCTTGCTCTATGCATGTCATTTTTTTTTATTTTTAAGTTGGGCTAATAATTCTGTTTCTGATCTTGCAGGTCACACTAGGTGCAAGAAGAGAGCATACTTAAGAAATTATTGAACCAATAACTCTCTTTTCTGATCCTCCAGATCACACTAGGTGCAAGAGGAGAGCATACTTCAAGAAGTTATCAAGTTTTCCCTTCTTTTTATTGTTTTTTTTTTAAAGAAATTGGCTACCTAGTTACACTTCCCCGGCAACGACGCCAAAATTTTTGGTAAATTTAGTGTGTCCTAAATTGCTACATTAATTTGTCAATCCGGGATTCGTAAGCTGATGAAGTGTGGCACACTATATGTGCAAGATAACCTATCTCTTACTTTTTGTCGTTTTTTGGTTTTTTTCTTTTTATCTTGGTTGGTTTCCTAATGTGAGATGGAAATTTTAAAAGACAAGTATGGATATAAATGTTCAAGGAAATGATGTCCTTTATAATGATTTCCCAAACTTCAAACTTAAAAAGGATTTTGAAACATACAATGACAAAATTAATTCCTAAAAGGAAATGAAAATGTGCCACTATTCTAGTTAAACAAACGGTGAACTATTGATCATGAAAACCATTACCCTTGCTGCTGTCTAAACACAAAAGAAACTGTACTCAAAGAAAAGATTGCAAGTAAAGTAAAACTAAAATCAAATTAAATCAACTCATATTCTGACCCCTCACCATTAGTCTCGCTATGGCTTTCGGAGGTAATCATAAACAACTTGAGCAATCTGATATCTAATTTGCAGAAAAATAAACTAATATCAAATTACACACTCATACTTCAATCCCTCACCATTAGTCTCACTATCGCTTTCGGAGGTAACTGATAATGTCATGAGAAATTTAATATCTAACTTGCAGAAAAATAAACTAATATCAAACTACACACTCATACTTCAATCCCTCACCATTAGTCTCGCTATGGCTTTCGGAGGTAACTGATAATGACATGAGCAATTTAATATCTAACTTGCAGAAAAATAAACTAATATCAAACTACACACTTATACTTCAATCCCTCACCATTAGTCTCGCTATGGCTTTCGAAGGTAACTGATAATGACATGAGCAGTTTAATATCTAATCTAACTAGTAAAGCAAATGTACAAAACTGAAATGAATAAAACAGTGTTGGAATTAAAAACTAAGAAAAAGAAATCAGCAGAAGGACAAGATTGATTCCATGTCATTAGTCATTATAAAATGATGTGCAAATGCCCGGGCTGCCTATTGTAATCTGGAACAAAAAAACTGATCAGTTAACAACAATATAAAGCATGAAAGATTATGGACAGAAGTAAAATGTAAAGCATGAAAGATTATGGACAAAGATGAAACATAAATACCATGAAAGATGTAATATATATACATGTGAATGACTATGGCACAGTGAACGTAAGGAAATGAAGCATGAAACTATACAGTAATACACAAAACCTCGGCATGTGCAGGGGCCCTCTGCACAATCCTCGGGAAGCAGCTATCAAACACGAATTGTGCTTATGAACAGAGTCTTCTTATATATTCAAAATGCGGTCATAATAGAGAAATAATGTTACAACACAGTGGCAACGAAATTACATTACAGAGCTAACTATTATGCGTATGAGAACGCATTATTTATAACAGAGGGTGACATAACTAATTCCCTAAATTCTGCGCTGATAGAAGACACGTGAACAACCACGTCTAGAAATCTAGCATCATGGCTGTTGTGAAGATTAAATCTATGGAAAGTGGCTGTTGGATTCGGCTTATGGAGCCATTTACAGGTGTTGATATGTCTCCCGTGATTTAGAAATGGCCACGCAAGTCTTCACGTGATGAAAAACAGAGTTCTGCCACTGTGGGACTCTACGGTTGACCACCACTTGGCTACCTTTGACCACAGCCTTCTTAGGTGAATTCGACTGAGCCAATAGGACTCGATCCATGTTCATGTCATTTCCAACTTTCCCATGTGGCTCGATTTGCCTGAAGACACCTGCAATATAGGCTTTAACAAAATGGCTGCGGAAAGTTGCAGCAGCTGCGGAAAGTGACAAGATTCCGCAGCTTATTGAGAAAAAATCTAAGTCAAACAACAGACACAAAACATAGTTAAAAACCACTTTAAATGCTCTTTTATAGTTGATATGCAATGATATTGATGACTTAGAAGGTCCAGGTGAATGGAAAAGGTCTAGAAAGGTGTATAAGAAAGATGCAAGTTTGGGACTCAACACTTAGTTACACAACATCATGGAAGATTTATTAAAAAAATTTCCCATGCATTCTAATCAAAAATATCTGGCGGGATTGGAACAACAACACATTTTGTTCACAAAAAATGTCCATGATAGTTTATGAATCACCCCAACATCTATCCTTTATGCAAGTCATATGATGATATTTCTTCACACTTATTTATCTCTTGTCCCAACACAGTGCAGGTCATCACCAGTACCACCCTTGCAAAATTGAACTTGATAGGCTCATGGTCCTATCTAAGCTTGGTTGAAAATTTCAAAACTTAGTTACAAAACATCATGGAAGATTTATTAAAAAGGTTTCCCATGCATTCTAATCAACAATATCTTGTGGGATTGGAACAACAACACATTTTGTTCATGAGAAATATCCATGATAGTTTACGAATCACCCCAACATCTATCCTTTATGCAAGTCATATGATGATATTTCTTCACACTTATTTATCTCTTGTCCCAACACAGTGTAGGTCATCACCACCACCCTTGCAAAATTTAACATGACAGGCTCGTTGTCCTATCTAAGCTTGGAAGAAAATTTCAAAACTTAGTTGCTCAACATCATGGAAGATTATTCTAAAGGTGTCCCATGCATTATAATCAGCAATATCTTGTGGGATTGGAAAAAAAACACATTTTTTTCACGAGAAATTCTAACAAATATCACAATTATATTGATAAAAAATAGTGTTTGGAAGACAAGATTCATCCTAAACCACAAAATAATGGATTTTGGTAATTCCTCCACTCCCTCTTGGATGCCCTTGTGACTTATTTGATGGTTTTGCACAAGTTATCCCACCTAGCTGCAAATTGGGTGTGGTACTCTTCCTCTCCCAGTCTTATAGCGAGAAATTAAGACATACCCAAAGTTAAGGCTCCAACAACTGAGTTGATTCCACTGCTCTTTGTACCCTTCTGGAAATTTCATCCATCAAAAGAGTCAAATCCCTATAGATCATGGGGGATTCAAAAATCATGATCAATTGGGTCAATAATTCATGATAGAAAACATCTACCTACACCCCATCCTACAAGGTATCATAGATTCCCCCAACTCTTTGGACTAGCTATCTTTCAGACACATTCTAAAGGAGATAAATACCACAACATACAAGCTTTCAAAAGAATCTCTCAAATTTCCCATCGATACCTTTGTGGTATCAGACTCCATCGATAGGATGGAGTATGACCAAATGATTATTCATGTCTAAGCTCGAAATACAAGCCAATCTAGATGATGCATGCACATTCCAGTCATGACAATTAATTTCTACATCTTCTCAATAGAACAAACAAGTAATATTTTTTCTCTGTTCACTTTACAACATAAACACCAATTTCACCCATAATGTTAGGATAAGTTGAATGATATGACCGAAAAGGTGGGAGGAGTATTTTGTGGTGTATTGAATAGGATTGGGGGGGACACATGTAGCATGGATGGGTAGAAGTGGGATTTCCAAGCATGGTTTACTAAGATCTATAATCCATGCATTAGAGAATGAGAAGGGGGATTAAGACCTAATGTCACAGGGGCTAGGGGACCTAGAGGGAAGGTAACAAGAGAAATTGAAAGGGGAACCCCTCATAGTGGTGATAAGGGCATTAGGGGCCCCATTATCACAACCAATAAGTCATTAACCCATAACCATTAAATTCCCTATCCCTTAACCCTGAAGCCATACTCCCTTAACCCCTACACTCATACCTCATAATCCACCTAACCCTTGACGCATTAAAACATAAGCTATTAACTCATAACCTAGAATCCATGAACCCCCTAAGCACTAACCCCTTATTCTCTTAACCCGTGACCCTTAAACCTTAATCCATAACCCCCAAACATCTTAAAACCTAACCCCTTAGCCCCTAACACCTAAATCCCTTAATTATTAAGCCCTTAACCCCTAAATCCCTTTCCCCCCAAGCCCTTGGCCCTTAAATCTTAACTCTTGAAACCCTTAACCACTTAGTATCTAAGGAAAAACACAACACCTCAAACCAGAAAAATAACCTCTTAGGAGAATCCTTCACCTCTAACTAAGAATATTGGTACCATTTGATTTTTAGAGAACTGGGTATTGGTCTCGAGGGTGTGCGTTTGTGGGTAATGCGCTTATAACATGTATACCAAATGTAGAACAACTAGATAATTTGAAAAACCTCGATAAGAATTGCTCACAATATGTACTCTTCATGTTGACATGGAGCTTGTAGTGTTCTCCCACATAAGGAGTTGACAATGAATAAATATCTCATAATGACACAACCTATTCAACCCTAATGAACAAGGAGCTAACCCTTGATAGAAATATTTTGTTTGCTAAAAAACCACAATTGTGTCAATGTATAATACTATACATAAGAGAAAATAAAATGATATTATCCACATCAATTCTTGAAATAGCCTCACATTTGGCACGAGTGGTGAGCCAAGGGGTGAATGTAGGGCACTATTAAAGTTACATCATGTTTAAATTCCTTTTAGATCACGAGATTTTTCTCCATTAGGGTTGATGCACCATCACAAGGGAGCATGACACCTTTTCGTGGGGGAGTGATTAAAGTTGTAACACAATTCAAGTGACATACAACTCCAATGTAAATGACATCATTATACGTTTGTGCCAATTTGTTAAAGAGGTTATTTATAAACAATAAATTTAGTACTTGGACTTCATATTTTCATGGCCTTGACTCTAAGATGGATTTGTACTAGGAACACTTCATGCAAATAAGAGGGGGCCTTAATTTTGAACCCTCATACACAAAAGAGCACTAGATGTTTCCCTTCAGATCCCCCATGGTGGTTTCAAAGTGGGTTTACATTAGTGTCTAGTTGAAACCAATGACATCATGATATTCCTCTTCTAGCTTTGCCATATACACAACATTGAGTTAGAGGATCACCTCATATAATGATATTACAATTAGAAGTTTTAAAAGTTCACCTGCTAAATTAATACTAAATTTGAGAAATTTTAAGTGACCGAACTAAAAATGACTAACTTAAACGGCTAAGAAAGTCATAATACATTGCATGTATTTCTCTGATCTCTAGGATGAAAGGGAAACAAAACTCAAATCTAGACAACATACATACATTGAAGATGGATTCAATTTTGGAAACCATCATTTAAAAAGAGGCTAGCTCTGCCCCAAAATGACAGTCCCTCCTCCAATACCTTACCACAACTTCCATAGTTGTCAATTTTTACAATAATAGAACCTCTAAGTACAAGCTTACCATATACTTAGAACTTAGGTTGGAATTTATTTGATTCTTGAACTCTTTAGATGATGACTAAAGATCATTAAATATATAGATTGAAGCATTTGCTTGTAGTTATTGATGAACTTGTTAACCATCCATAGAGGAATACTTCTCTCATACATGTACTTGATTTTGTCCACAATGAAAGAATCCTACTATGTTTTTGGTATATTAGACAAGACTACATCTTTAAAGTAATGAAGATTTAATTATTAATGTTTGAAAATCCTTTAAGAGGTGGAGACAATCAAATTCACATAAGAGGAGGTATTCCCTTTGTTTAGCGAACCTCCATGGAGAGAAAGCAATAAATGCAAGATTAACCTATTGTTTATGTGATAATTAGGGAATGTATATCCATTCTCTCAAATATTAGTCTTAGATAATGAGAAAGAATCTCCTATTTTTTCTAAATAATCCTTAACGCTATTTATAGAATACCTTCTCACCATCACAATCAAAATAGTCATTTTTTAAGAAAAAAACTACAACAAAACTTTAAATATGCAAATAAATAACCTCCATACATGAAACGTGAAAACATATTTAAAACAAATTTAAAGTAAATTAGAATATAATATAGAAACATTAACAAAAATCTTGATACAACATTAATTTAAATAATTTTCTTTAACACAAATATATTATTAAAAACTACAAATTAACATTAATAAATAAATAATTTATATAAAACTCCACTTTAGTAATGAATAATTACTTAATTTATAATTGATTTATATATCGATTCAATGTGACTCAAAGAAATGACACAAGCCATTATAATTATCCCACCCAATCACTTAGTTTCATTCCTTTGCCCTCTTGTTCCATTTATTTTTCCAAATTAAAAAAAAATATTAAAATATTCCAAATTCTTTGAAATCATTTAACTCAAATACAAATATATGGCACCTTTACATTTAATGCCTCTGTATTTTTCCGCTATTGCATTATCCCTCTCCCTGGCCTGAAACGAGCTCACGTACTGAAATGAGCTCAGGAGCTCGCTTTTGTACAATCCTGGTTTGCAATCACTCTAGAATAAATCCCCGAGCCCCCAGATCCCTTCATGCGCAACTTCCAACGGATCATTTGCGTTTCTTCACCGTCAAAATGAGTTCAGAAAAGGTATTTTTCTGCAAGATAATGCTTAAATTGCAAAATATCATAATTTTTCTTGTTGTATGCTATGTCTTGGAGAAAATTCATTAAATAAGCCACTGTATTCTCTGAACTAAATTTTTCGAAATAGATCTTGCTCAAAACACTGTTTTAAGCAGCAGAATTAGAGAAAAAAAAGTTGATTAAAGTATCTACAATGGTTCTTTGGTTCTTTCAGTTCAATTATTCTAAGATTTCAATGGAAAATTTTAACCCTATTTTGGCTTATAGACAATATTTCGTAAGCTAAGGCTCTCTATAAATGGACTAGAGGAGGTTGTGCTAAAAAATTTGTTTAAAAAATCGATAGAGTTTGTGAATAAATTCATTGAGTTAAAGGATGGGGATTCTGATACAATTCGAGTAGTTTGATTCTTTCTGGGGAGAATGGAAATTGATTATTTTGGTATTTGACGGTATTCTATTCAAATTACACAGAGGAAGATAGAAAGTTAGGGCTTTTAGAGGCTGGGCGTACAGAATGCCAAAATCTTTACAGGTTTTTGTGAGATTTTTAAGACTGTCAAATAGGATAGAACATTAGGGCTTTCACTAAGCCAAGAAGGCTAATGTCACATTCTTTACAAATTTAATTAAGAGTTACGAGACTGAACATTTTTTATGTTCAGGTGGTTCATAGATATCTTCAAGTGGTTTCTATTTGTATGGAACAAGCTGTTTCTGTTTGTATGCAACCACGAATTTGATACGTGAACTGAAATACTATGCTTTAACAGGTTTTCCCTTTCAGATCATCTTTGTGCAATAGAATACAATCTTTAATGCTCTTTAGTGTATGGATAAGTCAAAACTAATGGATCAAGAAGCAGGGACTATAGAAAAAGTTACTAATGGAGGGAAACATTATCCTTCACAAGATAACAACGTAGAGGTACTTTTTTGTTGTTTTTTCCAGAATAGGCCATCCAAGTAGGCCTTAGAAGTTACAGAGAGAAGCTCTTTGTTTTCTTTTACAACGGCTGAAGTGGAAAACTGTTGCCACATTCTGGGGTCACCTCTGTCCATTATAGAAGGAGGTCTTGTAACCTGCTCCGAGTTGCCAGTTTCTCTCTAAGAAAGTTTGTATGGAAAACTACTGTTCTATTGAAGGTTTAATCATACAAAGGATGTGTAAAATGAAACTCCTTTAGTGATTCCAAGAAAAATACCTGGCGAAGAATTGGTGCAAAATGAAACCTGTAGAAGGGCCGAGAAAGTTCCAAATTCAGAGCTAACTTCGCCAATTAAAAACTGCAAACAACCTGGAATCCTATCTTCAGGATGAGATTGTTTGAAGCACCCCAAAAATTCAAGTATGTTGCTACTGTGCTACCTTTCTATAGACTGGAATTATTTCTTTTATTGCTGTAATATCAGTTATATAGTCCTGGTTCAAACATTTGAAATATAGACTAAATTTTTCATCCAGTTGATTATGAGACTTTGTACTTAAGGTCATGAGAAAAAAAATCCAATACTTTTCAGCTAGTCAAGCATAAGTTCTTGAAAGTTAAATAGTAACTGTCTCTATCTAGTTTCCCACTGTGCAGCGGGCATATCGCTGATTTTAGCAAGCCTTAGCATTTTCCTCTCTAACTGCATAAGGAAGAAATTTCTGAACTCTTCCCTGACACACATGAAATTCAGATGCAGTTTCGGCAATGGCATTCGCAAATTATAAGAAATTATTGTACAATAAACTTCTTACAGTCCTCGCTTCTCAATGCCAAGCAGATGCTACAATGAGAATTTTGTCCAACCATCATTAGACTTTTAGCTATTGCAGTATGATTGATGGAGCAAAGATTTAACTGTGTCCTTATTTTTTATTTTCTCTTTCCAACTTGGATTGTTTATCTGCTCTTAACAGTTCATTTCCTTGAGAGCACAAGGCTGCCTTTTAAGTGCCCATTTTCCCTTCTTTATTACACAAATATCCAAAACAACCTTGTTACCTTGCATCTATTCTTTGACTCCTTCCTTCTTCCATTGATCCTCTAGATGATAATATGGAGGTTAATCATAAAAACAAGACAAGATACACTACTCATATTCCAGACAAGATTTCTTCATTTCTACATGTGCCAGAACCCAGTTGAATTTTCCTTCTTGAGACAAATACAAAATGACACACCGCTCATATTCCAGACAGGATTTCTCCATTTCTACATATGCCAAAACCCAGTTGAATTTTCCTTCCTCTTATCATCTTGATTCTTGCTTAGCTTAGTCCAACTTCTTACTTTGGAAAAAAAGTTACAGAATCCATAACATCTTGTGTACCTGAGTGGTGGATTTCCAAAATCAACAGGTGAAGTCCAATTTCCCAGCTAGCATCCAAATTCCTTCAATTCACTATTCATACAAAACAAGAAATTATAGCTAGCTGCTAACATTCTCACTTAAAGCTTTAACAAGATTCCCAAGAATTACATATATCCTTTAGTGTTTCTAGTCATCAGAATTTAAGGAGCCAATTTAGAAAATATCACACATAGAGGGAAATCAATAGGAACATTATTCAAGAGATTAAAGCCAGACTCTGCTTAAAAATTACATCTCTATCATTCCTACTAATACAAATATGAGTTGATTAGGCTTGTACTTGTGCAATAAGAACATATACCATGCTAGGGACTAATGTTTTATTCTTATTTGGCACAAAAGTGACCAGGTTTATCCCCATTGCTAGCTTTCAACATGAGTGGTTCCCTCTGGTGATTTCTCACCGTCAACATTTAGCCTACATAGGGCTTGGTTTAGTGGTAAGTTGGACCAATTTCGATGCTGGAGACCAAGCTTCTATTCCCTATAGGCATAGAAGTTTACTAGGACTATCTTGATTGGCTAGCCTGCAATGTTAGTGGCACCCTTAAGAGGGCTTCTGGCCATCAACATGAGCTGCAAGAAAAAATGATCTACCAATAAGGGGGAGTGCATATGATGACTTGGGTTCAAACCCTGACAAGTGCACTCCATTGTGTTACTAAGGGCCCATGATGAGGCCAAGAGGAAGATACAAAATTCAAGTCCAAATGGATTTTATATGGGCATAGAAACCCCCCAAAATTTGGCAACTTAGTCAATGTTCCACTATGTTTGACAGTGCTCTTCCCCATGTTATAGTGGGGAAGTGTTTCCCCTGCTTTTGACCAAAAATAAAATAACAACCTAGAGAAGATATTAAAGCTAGACCATCCTTAAAAATCACGTCTCTATCATTCCTACTAATAAAATATGAGTTGATTAGGCTTGTTCTAGTGTAATTTAAGAACATATACCATGATAGGGACTAATGTTTTATTCCTATCTGGCACAAAAGTGACCAGGTTTATCCCCATTAACTAGCTTCCAACATCAATGGCTCCCTCTGGTGATTTCTCACCATCAATATTTAACCTACATAGGGCTTGGTCTAGTGGTAAGTTGGACCAATTTCGATGTTGGAGACCAAGCTTCTACTCCCTATAGGCATAGAAGTTGACTAGGACTATCTTGATTGGCTAGCCTGCAACATTAGTGCCACCTGTTGTGGCCCTGTAATTTATAAGATTGGCAAGAATAAACGACATAGGACAACATCAAACCGCTTTGGAGTCCAGAACCTATCATTCCTAGACTCAAATAGGGCTCTCTCTGTTTTTATGATTTAGCTTGATGGTTATAAAGGCTGATATTAGGCTAGTTATAGAAATTATGAGGGCTATTTGTTTTGATTGATTATGTGGTTGGACAGATAGAGCTATGAAACTTAATCCATTGGGCTATGGAATCATAAAAGGCTGAATTGTGCATCAAATTTTCAAGGGCATTCACAGGGCAAGCTAACTATGCAGACTGGATCTTACTGGCAGTGTGAATATGAGATGGAAGAAAAAAATGAGTTCAGTAATAGCTAAAGAGAAGTTAAGAATTCTTTAACTATACTTGAGAAGAAAACATTAAGATAGTAAACACAGACAAAATTAAGGTGCTCTCTTAGCAAATCTTAATCTAAATTTTATGTTTCACAATCAGTCAAATTGATGCTCAGCATGAAATGTATAGAAAAACATTAACACAGAAGAAACATCACCATTAACATATCTCAAGAATCCTGTGAACGGTCTCTTATTATTTATGCCCCAGCAAAAACTACAATGCTCCAATACAATGATCTTTACAACACAGAGTCTAACAAGGTCCAACCCTTGATAATGAAAATACAAGCAGTAATTAACTGCAACTATGCTGGTTGCCCTAATCTACTTCGACAATCTTCATTAACTACAATTTAATTAGAATTTGACAACTGTGGCCATGCAAGGCCTGAACAAAAAATATCTCTGGCAAAACCTACTGTAACATTAACTTTGGCAGCTCTTCGTAAATCAAAAAGGTATGCTGAAAGTGGCTGAGGTGGTCACGAAGAGGCAACGCTGGGTGGCTCTGACATCTGGCTCTGCCATTCAGACCACCTTTTCTAGATCATTAGTTCTAATGCGGCGCTGGCTACCATGTGTACCCTCGAATATCTCTATCCAATATTTTCCATCGGTCACCAATTTTTGCATCTACATCGTCAAATTATTTTCCTAGCTTGTGAAGCATAGCATCGATCCTATTTATCAGAGAAGATGAAACATTGCTTCCTAAAGAAACTTTAGTCGCATGACACTTTGCATCCTTTGATAGATAGACACAAAGAATCCTTCACCCCTGTTAGGAAAGGCTGAATTAGTGGCTTCACATTGCTATTTATGCTCAATCACACTATCTGAAGGAAGAGATTGTGTTGCCTTCTATGGTATCTCAAATATACCCTTTACAAAATAACCAATTCCTCCTGTTATCTTAATTTCCTCCATGTGGTCCTCAATTGTATCTTGTAACACCTGTGTTGGAGTTCACTTGACCTTTTTTCCACGGTATGACATTTGTTGCCGCTTGTAATCTCTTACTTCAACTAATGATTCTTCTCTTGTTTTCTCCCTCTTTGCCCCCTAATAGGAAGAACGCTGCCATACAAGGCCACCCTACTCAAGTATGGGTTTATAATCGGAACGCCTTTTTCGCTCCTCTGTAGCCTTCCTCACAGTATTTTCAAGCTCAACTAATAGCTGAAAGCATTTCAAAATCGCAGGAAGCTTTGCCTATTATTAAGGCAATTAAGACCTCTGCATGACGAATGATGAACTCAACAACATCCGAACCGAATCAATAGCAGAACACTGGACATACACATTCTCGAGATTTTCAACTACAACGTATTCTCCTTGTGAAAACTTAAACTTCTGAAAGTGCATCATATCCCATTTCAGGGATAGACTCAAGGCAAACATCAATATTCGGAACAGGTGGACCAACAGTCTCAATTGTTGAAATAAAATTTGGAAGGGAAACAAAACTTCCCGCAAAAGTTTATGTCAAACCATAGTCCTGTACAACATGGAAACATGTCACTACTCATAGAAAATCTTCCACATGTATTGCAAGTGGAGTTGCTACTGATGACATTACATGGACAAGTCCTCCCAGACCTTGTTTAATATTGCTAAAGACAACTTGATCAAAAAGTGGAGATGCTTTTTCATGTTTCAACCCTTTGCGCATATTATTAAGCTTGTATTTGTATGCAAATTCAAACACCTTTCTATTTAGAAATCCTCCAACGACAATCTTTTGATTTAAACCTGAATATATGTGATCAAAAAACACGTGGGACACCACAGAAGACAGTTGGTTTTAGTTCTGCAATATCCTCCACCAAAAGCTTCACATCCCCGAGCCAAAAGCCTATTGAAGCACTTTTTGATATGAAAAATTCCTCTGTCACCCAATAAAATATATGTGCTAGAGGAAGAAATGAGAAATAAACATCCTTCTCTCTGAGCTCTTCATTCTGACATTTAAGAAAATACGCAATTTCGGTCACCATAGAAACAATGTTTTCATTTGCGATCAATATGCCTTTAGGTTCACCAGTTGTGCCATTAGTGTACATTATCTTGCAAATATCACTCTTTTTGGGTAATGATAGTTCAAACCTCCTTTCCTTTCCCAGAAAAAAAAAATTGTTCCAAGTATAGACTTTGAGCATTTGTTTTACGAAAACCTGAAACCAGATTTTGGATAGCCCAACAGATGGTAAGCCGTATTGTGATGGGGGGGGGGGGGTGCGAACATATCCTTCACTTGCCACGTGGTTAATGGCTGGGTTTGAAAAGTACCCATTTCGAACCCCCCCTCCTCCATTAAAATTCGAATCACAGAGGGGGTCCGAAATCAACTTGAACCGTCAATCTAAACCAATGGTTATCCTTCATAAGTCGAACATGCGTGAGGTTTAGCATAATATCGGTAGAAGCTCCAATTCCATAGTGTTATAGTTCTTAGCTCTTAAATCTCCTTCTACCAGACCATCCTCTGTGGGAACACCAATACGCATAGCCTTACTTGCATCAGGTTCATCTTGGGATTATCTTTCTCCACTTCAGGAGATCTCTGCTCATTTGTAATTATAGATTCCGAATTGACAAAACATTTAGCCATTTCATTGTTTATATTTCTTTTAGACACACCTGTCGCTGTTGATATAGTGTGGGGAAAAGACTTGTTTTCATATTTATAACATTGAACCACCAGCTCAGTCATTTGAGAATCTTCACAGCCTCTATGTATATGCTCAATAGAATCTTTATTGAGGCTTACTATTTCATTATTATTTTTTTGCTGATTCAATGTTTTGCAATGTCATATCTCTAAAACATGGGTAGTCATCAGCTGTCACTCTTGCTATCTCCCTGATTTCTCTGTTACTAATTGATAGCTCTCCACCAGCTTTATCTGACGAGAAATAATGTCAGCACATCTTGGAAGAAGTTCAACTGGCTTCCCCCCAGGGATCACAATATATTCAATAGCAAGTCTGGCCTCTTCTAAAGCACCAATCTCTTCTCGGGAAGATCTTCTCTTGGCTGCTCCATCTGATATCTCAATATCATTCTTAAGCTTTTTGAATGAACTAAAATAACTTGCACCAAGATTCTCCAAACCAAGAATAGTACGCATGACCCTTACCATCTTCGCCATCATGTTTGTCTTCATCACAAATATGGGTAGACGCTGATATTTATCCACTCCTCGAATCCATGAATTCTCCTTGAGCTTAGAATGTAAAGCAAGAATTGCATCAGCTGCTCCAATGTCATTGTGAATTTAACTGCATTCTATAGGCCCATTACTTCCACTACTTGCTCCAGATCAGCCTCCATGATCTTTTATAAGTATATAAAATAAGTGGTGAATCATCATCCTTCCGAAATTTCTCATAACTACCTTTCAACCCAAAAATATCATCATCACCACTCTCATTACCAGCCTCAAAAACACCATCAGACTCTAAACATGTCAAATGCTCCTAAAATGGCTTCCAATGCCTGGTTCTGTTGTGGCAGGACTTCCATCTATCACTACCTTCATAACCATTTGGCGGACCTCAAATGATGGATATTTTCCTATTCACAACATATCATGGAAATTTTATATGAAGTTTGAACAGGCCAAGATAAATACTTGATTATTATTTCTGTTTTTGAATTGACATTGCATACTGTATCATACAACATATTTATCCCCTAGGATGGATATGAAAAACTTTATAGAGCACCTGCTAATATGGCATCCACAGTTTCTTCTAAGCTGTGATGAATATGGCATTCGGTCCCTGATGTCATCTCTACAGCATAAGTAAATGAGGATGGTCCTTTTCTCTCAAGAGAGCAAAAGAAGGATTCTTTATGAGATTTTCAATAGTCATTCCATGCGCAGTTCTAACCAATTGGATTCTACGCTGAGAAATAGTACTGGCCGGCATTGCTTTAGGCTCTATTCCAATTTCATCAATAATAACTGTTTGAGGTATATGATTTTCAACTGCTTCAATCATGACTTTATGTTGCATATCAACATTTGGTACTTGCATTCTCCGTGACCGACCAATGCATGCATGAGGGATGTCTCCATCACCAGATATTTCATTTGATGTATCAACTACCAAAATTCACTTCTTATCTGGTTCTATATTAGGCTGATTGGATGGGAGAGACATTGATGTTTCTGAAACATCAAACATATTTCCCAATTTCATATCTACTCCCTCACTTATTGCTTCAACACTATCAACTGCAATTTCTTCCACTGTCAAGATACACTTCTTCTTCATTATCTGAATGTGAATGAAATTCAGCATCGTAGGAATATGAGTTTGCCTCTGATTGAACTTAAAACCCCTCATCGTCAAATGAGTTAAACCTATCAGTTCCATCTTTGTGTTTCCCACTATCATCTGTGCCATCCACAGCTTGAGAAATGCCCTCAAGATTGGGTTCAGTTGCAACATCATTTGTGTCTATAGTGGGCTTTGATTTTTTGAGAAGAGGAAGATGAGTTTTCCTCTTATTGAAATTCAAACCCATCATCGTCAAATGAGTTAAGCCTATCAGTTCCATCTTTGTGTTTCCCACTATCATCTGTGCCATCCACAACTTGAGAAATGCCCTCAAGATTGGGTTCAGTTGCAACATCATTTGTGTCTATAGTGGGCTTTTATTTTTTGAGAAATATCTTGTATTTTAACATTGCTTTTGCTTCTTTTCACAAAGGCTTTCCTCAACTGTCTGCATAGAAATTCCACCTCCTTTTGTCCTGTGACAAATACAAGTATACCACCAGGTGGTAACTTCTTATGAATAGCTAAGACCTTTTTGTAAGCCTTCCCCAAGTAATCTACCAGCTCTGTCTTTGCTGAGAGATGAATGGTTACGGGAAGTTGCCTTGTAGCCACTTCTATTATAGATGGACTTGAAACATGAAATACAAAATTTGTGCCCAAAGGAGTACATTCAAAACCCTTAGAAGTGGCACTGGTTTGTGTATCTAGCTTTGTTAACAAGTGGCTAAGGGCTTCATTGTTGTGAGTGTCAATAAGATTCAAGATACTGAGGCAGTATACAACGTAAGTAGCAGCTCCAGGTGGTGGGGCACTAGTTGGTGAAGCCATTTCAAATTTTTCCCAGTTTCGCTAATGAATTTTAAAATATGCAGGACAAAGTGTAAATTTAAAATTTATCCCGTGCCAACACAACCCTTAATAGGGCTTTTGGCTATCAAAAAGAGCTGCAAGAAAAAATGGTCTACCAATAAGAGGGAGTTCATATGATGACTTGGGTTAAAACCCTAACAAGCACACTCCATTGTGTTACTATGGACCCATGATGAGGCCAACAGGAAAATACAAAATTCTAGTCCAAATGGATTTTATATGGGCATAGAAAACCCTCAAATGCAACAACTTAGCCAATGGTCCACTGTGTTTGACAGTGCTCTTCCCCATGTTATAGTGGGGAAGTGTTTCCCCTGGTTTTGACCAAAAACAAAATAACAACATAGAGTGTTGTAATATGTGCACCTCAATGCAATTGATTAATATCGAAGACAGGTATTTTTTCCATCTTGGTAACTCTCTCATTATCGCAAAAAGTATTATGCTTATCCCAATGAACTTGCATATCTGCAAGTATTTTCCCAATCCAAATTGCTTGACATGCCCATTTTGTTGCTACTCTATCTTGAGTTTCCTACATTCAACCTTGGAAGTTAGGGGAGAGACAGATCTAGTGGACTATAACCTTGTCCAAGGACTTTGATACCTTTTGCAGGGAAACAAGGATCAAGAGGATGCTAAGAATGGGCTTGTAGAGTAAAAAATCCATCATTGAGATAGCTAAAACCATGATCCAAGACATGGATTTGCCCATGTGTCTTTAAGCCAAAGCATGCAACACATTGTCTATATCTTGAACCAATGTCCTCACAGGATCTTGAAGGACAAAACACCAAAGAAATCTTTTGTTGGTGAGAAGCCACAAGTATTACATTTTTGTTTCATTTTTTTTGTCTAATTTATATTCATATTCATGATGAGAAAAGGACTAATCTTGAACCCTTGAACATAAAGGCAGTCTTTGTTGGATAGAGTAAGATATCCAAGGCCTACATGATCTAAATTAAAGTGCAACTTAAGACATTGGTGAGCAAGGATATGAAGTTTGATGAAGATGAATGGTCCTCAAAACCATAGAAACATCCTATAGTGATTAATGCATGCGAAAATGTTGTTCCAGATTTTGTTCTAAAACTGAAAAAGAAATCAAAGTCAGGTCTTAAATATTCTAGTCAAGGAACAAAGACCTAATTACTTACTAGTGTAGCCAGGAAGTTAAGATGGCTTACTCAAACATTGTAGGGTGTACAGGAACAAGTGGGAGCATCTAAGTCCATGTCTCAGGCAAGTCATCAACCTAAGAAATTTCCTACTTATGTTGCACTAATGTTTTCTATTCTTCAGACAATGCCCTCCCTTTTTTACTTCAATTTCGTCTTTGAGAACGGATGTTTCCTTGGTAAATTTTTGTCATTGTATGTCAAGGGGATTTGCTGAGCTAAGGAGATAAATGTGGCACTTGATGAGCAGTGGCTCACAATTGAGTTTGAACTAGCTTTCAACTGAAAACACATAAGTGTGTTCTTCCAAATGATCATTGAGAAATGTCTTTCAAAGCTGCTGAAAAAAAAACTGGGCACAAATTTGGACTAAAATTGACATCATTGTTGTGCCCTTGGGATTGATTTCTTTTACATGTAGTTTATAAGTTGCAGATATAAGGATACCATTTTGAGATCATGATGTGCAGATATCCCGAGCTCACATATTTTTGGTGAATGAAATAAGAGGTATTGGTGGTACTAGTGTGAGAAAGAAAGACCATCCTCCTTTATGAATTATTCCTTATAGGTATAACTGCTGTAATGAAGTGAGTTCTAGGTGGGAAGGCTATCTTTAGTAAGCTACAATGGTCCATCAAAGTGTTTTTATGTTAGTTCTCTTCAGTTTTCTTTGCACACCTATCCACTATCTTCATGCTAAACCGAACATTTTGCATTGCTTGCTGATAACCATCAGTCACAATTTTTTCCACAGGAAATGTTAGGTCATTAAGTTTCTGAGGATAGGTGGCTTCTGGTGCAATCTGCACTGATTTCTCAATCTTTTCAGGTTCCTCTACCAATGGATAAGTCTTGTCAATATCTCCATTCTCTGCTGCGATGCCCGTTTTGGCTATCTTCATAAGGTGTCTACAATCATCAATTCACTTTCCCACACATTCAATATTAATTCATTAGATTGTTGTTTAAGATGAGGCTTCTAATCTGTGTCGATCTGTGAAGTGCCCAATAAAATAATAATGAGAAATTATTTCCCTCATTTTACATTTAGACTTGATTATGAAACTGATGACATTGCAGAACTAAAATTCATTTCCCAACAAAGTTCTACGATACACATTAGCTATTTACTGATAAAATTATGAAGACTTGTAATAGCTCACCTTTTGGAAAGGGAAAGGTCCTATTGAAGTAGATATATTTTTAGTCTCTGAGTTTTTCATTGCATCACATTCACTCAAATTAGCAATGACAGATTACGAAAATAAAGACATTGTAGAGCTAAAATTCATGTTCCAACAGAGTTCTACTATGCTTGGGTGTTAGATATTTAGTGATCAAATAATTAAGACTTGTAATAGCTCACCTTGTGGAAAGGTAAAGGTTCTATTGAAGTAGAAACTTTTTTAGTCTCTAATTTTTTTAGTGCATCACTTTCACTCAAATTAGCAATGACAGATTTGTCAAACTTCTTAGAATCTGTCAATAATGAAACATTCAGATCTTGGACATTTTCAAGAGTAAAAATATCAGTGCCAAGTGATTTCCTAATTTGTGATCCACTATTATGATAGTGAGTGGCTTGTTCACATGCCTTTTCAACTTGTAAGTTGGCAAGAAGAAAAACCTGCAGTGTCTGTGTTGCCACTTTCTCATAACCTGGGTAATTAGAAGTACATGATATTACACAAAATGCACTTCCAACAGAAAAATGTTTTTCAAGTGATGTTTTTCATTTGTGTGGAGAAGAATGACCATCTTATTTTAATTCACGTGCTTGTATTGCAGATAACGCTTTTCTTTGTGCACAATTAGCTTTACTTGGCTCAGTAATGTCTTTATTGTATAATAAAGTACTCACTGAAGTTGTCCTGAGGGAAACAATGTAGCCTTGAAATATCCTTTGGTTCTTGAACTTCAGAGGCCATAAATCGAGTTGTTACACTGCCCATGTAAATTATCTCAGATTTCTCCATATAAGAAGCTACTTTATGGTTACATGTATGTGCCATATTTTCACTAGTCCATGGTAACATAGAAGACTCCTCTTCTCTCTGACTCAAGGTTGTTGATGACAACTTTGTAACACTTACGTGGGCATACTTAGGAGTTTTTTTTCCAAACACACTCATTATCATTCACCATTTCCACATCTCTGACTGCAAACTCCTCTTCCATGACATTTTTATAAACAGATCTTCAATCTTTCAACAACTAATTATTTTCATTGTGCTTGTTAACTAGAATTTTGGTCAGAGATTTTCATTTGGTAAGCACATGAACATTCTAAAATTTTTATAAAATCCATCGAGAATTGACTACTATCTATTCATTGTCATTTCCTAACAATTGCAATCCATCTAGATGACTCTTTTAAACCCTTGATGGAATTCATGCTTATGAGGATTCTCATTAATGTGAACCAAAGGTTTTGGAACCTCTTGCAATCTAACCACTGCGATGTTTGCTTCAGCAGTCTCCATGGCATGCTTCTGTGGAATAGCTTGACTACTTTCATCCAAAAATGAACTGAACATTCCTTGCATTTGATTCTTTAAAAAAGCATCCTGACAAGCACCTACAAAATTCTCCCCTGGTTTAGATTTCTCCGATAATCGAACAAGCATTTCTTCCATTTCCTCCATAGAAACTTCTCAATATTTCACTAAATTTTATTCTTCACAGGCATACAATGACAATATTTGCAAATGCACTGTTGCGGCACCTTCATCTATGGAATATGTAGCATGCATTCTTACATCATTCTCACTGGTTTCCTCCAGTGACAAATCCAAAACTATTCTCTTTTCCACCAACACACTGCTTTTCACAATGCCTTTGCAGGGTAAGAAATATAAAACTCCTTGTTTTTCCACCAAAGCAACATTTTCCTATAATGGCCCTGTGTTATGCTTCCCTGCATTATCTATGTGAATTGCTCCAACTAACGACTTTAAATTCCACTGGATTTTTGCACATCCAAAAACAACATAAATTGAACAAGCTGCCTCAGTTACTGCATTTTTACAGTCAACCTGTGTTACATGCATATCTACATCACTTTCATCATTTACATCAATCACCAACTCCAACCTACCTTACACCATTTACAAATGCAATATCTTCATGTGTAGTTACTCTAGCACATTCACTTCTTTGATCTATAAAGGAATTTAAATCTCTTGTCATTTGTCGTATGAACATTCTTGAGGGACTCCTCTTTGAGATGCTTCACTACAGAGCCTGACATCCAATGGCTTTCTCTCTATCCCAAAGCATCCATCACTTCATAAGAGGATCCATTCACAGTCTTAATCTCTCATGCCTCCTCAATTGATCTATCCCTCTTTCTTGAAAACTCACACATTGCACCTTCTGCATTATCACTTGTGTCTAGATTATTAACAGAACCTACAAAGGTGCAATGCCATCCACTTCTTGGTTTGGCACTCCTTCCAATTTGGTAGGTAAATGATCTTGCTGAGAAGGCTCCTTGGCATGCATTGTTGTATGATCTTCCTTGCTTACATCAAATATCAAATCTGGTATTTCATCGATGTCTACCAGAAGAGCATCTTCCAGTGGAACAATCGAACATGTCTGATTTCTCTCATCTAACAAAGATTCTGGTATCCCTTTCATTGTCACTCTTTCAATAGCCTCCTTGCCACTTGGCATATTTTACTAAGACTCCACTTAATTCCTCCATGACATCACAATCCCCATTAGACTCAATGAATTGTTCCTCCACATTTTCTTTCTTATTTTCATCTAATAAAGAACCCAACATCCCTTGAATCTGTTTGTGTTTAAAATCAATTCTCACCAGATGAGAAGATACATCCAGGGTGGCATTGTCCAAAAATTTTTCAATCCTTATAAATGGAGATGAATATTCTCCTTGTTCGTTCCCTGCCTTCATCCAGTTCTTGTTTCCTATACATTTATTTTTCCTTCCTCCTCCATCCAGTTCTTTTTTCCTATACATTTATGAAGAAAGGATATATTCATGTGAAACCCTGTCCAGCTGCTTCTCTTGGCTAATGCCATCACCTTCATCCCATAGAGAATTCGACAATTGAATGTTGACTTGACCAAAGGCATTGCTTACTTCCTGCTGAGATTGAACAAGAGAATCAAAATCTCTCCTTCCAGGGGGCATTACTCTATGCTTTGAACTTGAAGTTTGCCTCTTTTCCCTTCTCTTCTATCCCGAGACTCCAAAAACTTGATGCAGCCCATCCTTTCTGTCTCCTCTGCCCACTGAAATTTCAAAATCACTTCATCCTCGCCCTTATATGCTCCTTCAGTTTGAAATCCAAAATCATCATTTCCACTATTCTTGTTTTCTGTATTTACTTCTGTTGAATCTATATTTTGTGCTAGGTTATGAGTATATTGTTTTAAATTATTCACTTCAGAACAAAGACCAATCATAAGAATATTCTTATTTTGTGCAGGCCTGCAATCCATGACTGAGGAGGAATTGAGAGCAAACAATAAACCACATTGCTCAGAGGCATTCAACAAAATTGGCAGATATTTGGTGTTTTTTTCTCAAATTCATCCCTGACTGTTCAGACGCTGGCTGATTCTTCTTACCTGTATTTTCAAACCCATCTCCCAAAATATATAGCCATCCAGAAGGTAATGAATCTTTGAGCCCTTTGAAAATACACCACATAATAATCTCTGCCCAATTGTTTGAGCTGCTTATCAACTCACCAATGTCTGGTCCAAACAAGTTTCCTTCAATGATCAAATTAATTTCCTCTTTTCAAATAGAGTTTAGAAGCATTTGCACAAATTCTGGAGTTGTTTCTTCTGACCATACATTTAAAGCTCTCAAATTGCTTGATTTATATGTATTTGCACCATTTGAACTGAAAGCTATATTATGCAAAGTTGTTTCAAGCTCAAAAGTATTATCCTGCCTATAGAAGCCTGAACCCCAATAATCCTCGCAGTGGCCACTTTCACCAAGTAGAATATGTGCTTCATCAACATCATCAAACCTCAAACCTCAATTGCACTTCCAGGTTTTTCTCTATAACAATTTTTCACGTGGGTTGTATTTCATTTTTAGTATATTTCGCTTGATTATTTCTTTATACAATCTCCCCAGTTCTCTTATCCATGTTCCGACGTTCCTTTGCACCTCTTGGTGCAATTGCTAGTTATAAGAATATTTCAGATTCTGGATCTATCGATCTGAGATGGATATTGCAATATAAATCTGAAGGATTCATGAGATTACTTCATGTTTGATCAGATTTTTTTAATGATAACTGTTATCTTGCAGGAAAATTTCAAAATTTGAAGTCATATTAATTTAGTACATTGATGCAAATTCATACGCTGATACAATGGTGCAAATGCATGGATTTAGTTGTTGAATGATATAAGATGGTTTAATAGGAGAACAGGACACTCGCACCCACCATTATAAGCTTAAGATCCAGGATTCTCATGAAAACCAGTCAAAGGAAGGAGCAGCGGGCAGGTTAAACTTAAACATATGTAAAGCAATCCTTATTTTCACTAGGCGCAGAGATATTTCGTTACAAGGTGGAATAGCTGTCATATTCATCAGTTTTGATTTTCTTGTAAGATGTCTAATTTCTGTAGTGGAATAGGTTTTGCTTGATGTTCTATGCATTCTTTCTGGTTTATGTCAATGCAGGTGATCGAATCACTAAGGACGACTAGAGATGATCGGGGGCTTAGCATGTCAAATTTGGAGTAAATTCACAGAGGTAAAGTGCCAGCAACATTGACAGGGACATTAAGGTGCAAAAATAATGGAGCAAGAGACAATCAGTCAGATCGCAATTGTGCTATGGACCCACTCTGCTTTCTAAGCGAGACAGGGAGGATTGGCATTAACTTTGTGCGGTTGATTTATTTCCCATCAACCCATGATATATGCTGGCACTAATTTCGAGGGGATGATTTGGTAGATGAAACCCAATACAAGCTATTTAGAACAAATGTTTGAGGGCAAGATATAAGAAAAAAATTGCTTGAGCAGAGATGAATTGGGTTGATCCATGATGGATTCTAAATTGGGTTCTTCAGGTTTGTTCTCATGGGCTATTCAACATAAAGAATATGAACACTCATGTACCTCTCCTCCGCTATGGCGTCCTGGATCAAGTTCTTATCCCATATCTATAGACACGGCATGTTCATATCCATACCCCATGTCAGCCAGGGCAGAGGATATTGCCAAAGGCAGACAGGAGCTCATGAAAATTTTTGAAGGAATGCCTAAATCAGCTTATGAACTGTCCCTGAGTGATCTGGTGGAGCAGAAGGCTGCCATGCAGAAGAGATCAAATGAGGAAGTGCAAATAGAAAAACATAAAGCAGAGGAGAGGATTTCAGGAAAGCAAGACAAGAGGAAGACAAGTGGAAGCTATATAAATGGGTCAAGTAAGAGTAAGGGAGAAAATACTAAACCGTTTCTTCTCAATATATTTTTTCCCAGAAGCTTGAAAAATGGATTTCATTCTACCTCTAGGTCAATACCCACAAGCTGTTCTCAGGTGAAGAGCCATGATTCAGAGAAAGGATCAAGGAATACATATCCTGTTGCAAACCTGTATAAGATAAAGACGTCCTATTCTCCTACTAATTCTTCAATTGGCTTCTCCAAGGTGTCTCCTAAACCATCTTCTGCCCAGGATGGTCAGTCTTATCAGGTTCTCCCAGCTTCTACCATACATGCTGGTTATAATTTTGGCCTTTGGAAATTGAGCATGAGTCGATGCTCATTCTGTTGCGGGTACACTTTCTTTTTCCAGGCTATTTGCCGGGTGAAAGCGCTATGCAACTGTTTTCTTCATAGCCACGAGATTTTCAATTTCGACCATTGAATATATTTTATCTTAATTATGAAGCTGGCAAACCCTAGGGTTCAAGCTTAACTCCATACTTAATAACCACCCATGGCTTAAGAAATCCACACCGATCGCTTACAAATTCCGAACATCACGATGTATCTACTTACAATTTCACTTATAACGACGAGTGCCTTGAGATGCTATCTTTTGGAACTCTTAAAATGTGGGTATAAGATTATAACTTAACGGGGAGGTATCACCTTCATTAGGCTGATTATTTTATTAAACCTTTCATTAAGGAGTGGAAAGATGGAACCTTAAAAAAATTTCTTTAGATGTTTCTTCCCACGCCCAGTCTGTTTATCAAGTGTGAACTTCATGCATGCTTTTGTTGAAGTTTTATCAGATTTTATCTCTTCTGATCATGTTTTATCCATGTTGGTTGACATCAGAACAATTTTTGGCATGCAAGTAAACTTTGAGAAAGCAACCACGAGTCATCTGAAGTCAAAGTCTTTCTACATTATACATCAAAAAAATTTAGGACATGCTAGTGGATTGAAACTACTAATTAACTATTATGCATTTTCTTTTCGTTTATTTTTTTTTAATCACGAGAATCGATAATTAACTATCATCACATTTTCTTTCTATTTATTTCTTTTTCCTTTTTTCGAGTATTAGGAGAATTTCTTTCTTTTCCTTTATTTTCTATTCTTTGGGTATTAGGAGAATTCCTAAACTTCTTACTTTGTGTCTTTGAGGAGGCCCGAGGTCATGTTTGAGGGAGTGACCCTATACTCACGAACCTATTACGTATGCAGCGCACGGACACGCTAGGTGTGTTAGCGAGTTTCAAACTTTTTGGGTGGGAGCCTCAATATTGCTCGGCTGAAATTTTCTTCCTTGGACTGTCAGGGAGGTCAGGATCAACCTTTAATAGGCACTTGTATAACACTAAGAGTATATCCGGCTGACACAGCAAGCCGGATATACCAGATCTTATGATTTAGCAGAGCCTTATAACACCAGAGTATATCCGACAGCACCAGCAAGCCAAATATAAGCCGGATATGTTGGATCTTATGATTTGGCAAGAGCGGAGACTCTAGGGAAATGAAGTCTACTCCTTGAGGCGAGATCATAGCAGGGCCATATACTGATAAGGATTTGAACCACGATCTCATTAGTTTCACCCCGGTGGGAGGGCCATATAATCAATGGGATTTGAACCGCGGTCTTGTTAGTTTCACCCGGTGGAAACTGCCAGATTCATCATATATCAACATTTGTATAATTAACTATTCTCTTATTACTTGATACATTTCTAAACTTTAAAGTCCACGAGTGATTGTATTGCTATAACAACGAGCTGCTTTCCCTTCCCATGAGGTGGGTTAGCCAGGTTTCGAACCTGGGTGGGGCTGTTATTGTTAAATGACACTTTCCAATGCGAATTAGATCATAGTTTGGCTTCTTTAATGAGCTAATTAACAATTTTTTGTTACTTGAAACATTTAGAAAATTTTAAGTCCTTGGTTGGTTGGATTACTCAGCTTGATGAGCCACTTGCCCCATGCAAACACTTTCCAATGTGGTCGTCCACCGTTTGGTCTAGCACAATAGGCTAATTGGCAATGTCGTACTTGAAACATTTTCGAAACTTTAAAAGTCCTTGGGCTGGTTGGATTTCTCTAAAATTCGACCACTTGCCCCTTCATGAGTGATGCCCTTAGGGGTTCAACATAGAAAATTATACCTCCAAGAAAAAATAGCTCTGCTCCCATCTTGAAAATTATACATACTAAGATTTACCCCAGATTTTCCTTGTAGGTGTCTTGTGGCCACTCTTAAGGCTACATTCCCCTTCATTATTGGGCATCATTAATGGTTCAACCTAGATGTACGGATTGCTATCTCCAAAACATAAAACACCTAATTTGGAATTAAAGCATAAAAAGCTGAATGAAAGATAATGTATAATGAACAAAGTTTTTATGCCAACATTCTACCATATTCCAAAGTTGTCATGTTTGATTTCTAAGTCATTTATATAGATTTTAATCATTACTTTACGTTTAATTGAGTATAATTGCGACCCAATTTGTTTCATATTTAATCATACCTGAATTAGGTGTGCTCATGCTCCTAAGTCATGACTTTTGGTTGTGTGTGGAAGTGCTCGTTGCTGTTTCCAAAAGGTTTGAAAATGGTATTCAAAAGTCATCCCCAGTTTCCAAATGTTGTCCTTACTGTTTCGGTACAGCTAAGACTTCAAAAATATTGTGCTCTTTGGTTGAATCAAAAATTTTATTTGCATATTAAAGACTTGGAATCCAAAAGGAAAAGTGGTTCCATTTTAAAGATGGCAACCTATATTATCCATTCTTTTATTACCTCCATCCATATATTTTATTTTGCAACATCCTAGTCCTTTAGTATTCAATTTTAACTCTATAAAATCAAGATGGCCATCCATATTCAAAGGCTTTTCTTTTCTTTGCGTTATCTTCCTAATAGGATTTTTATTTTCCAAGTAATTCCTTGCAAAGGTAGTACATGCGAAATGAAGTAATTCAACTACTAGTTATTCTCCTACATAGTACATGATTTGATAGATTATAAAAGTCTTACCAATACAATAACATTGATTGTTGTATGTGGACATTTTTGTTCGGGATGGTCCATTACATAATCAAGATGAGGAGGAAATTTTGGATCATACAATTGCACTTTCTCTTTGAAGAACTAACCAAACCAGATGGTATATGATGGAAATTTCATTCTTTTACGATTTACTTTTAGTTTAATTATATCATTTAGCTTGATGCTTTTCATATATTCAACTAAATCTTTGTTAACTTAACAAGACTTTGTCATTTCCATGTTTTGATGAAAGCTTGTTATGGTTTGAAACTCTCATAGAACCTTTATCGAGTGCATTGCACCCTCATTAGAAAAAACAAGAGAATTTTGCAACATACATAAGCTATCTTTCTTTGTCATTGTTGACTTGAAAGTCTTTTTAGCTAAGAAACTAGTTCAGGTTATGGCATAACTTGTCATATAAATTAGATCTGATTTATATCCAAAATGTTAACTTGTAAACTACTTATTTGGTTTTAGGCTTTCCATTTAAATCTACTTCAGTTTGAATTTTGAACAAGTTGTTCCATAGACTTGAATATTAAGAGATTTTGGTGCTAAGATTAAAAATTGGCAAGTAGGCCTCTCGGTTATTCATTTTATTTCGTAATAAACATTTTAATATTAAATTAGAACCACTCGGCACAATCATCATAGATCAAGATCATGATTTGTAGAGTGTTGTAGAATAAATAGGAGGCAAGGGACAATTTGAGTTCTTTCGGTTTTCTGGTTCTTATTCCTTTGGTGTATTTGCATACAGGGGCAATTGCTGGATTTTAAAGTCTAATTCTTTAAAGGGTGCTAGCTCAATGGAAGAGAACTTGTTTTACAAACGCGGGAGGTTGGTGGTTCGATTCCATCGTGCCACGATATTCATATATAAGGGAATAGCGAAGATCGAGTTTTTGGTGACGGATGCTTTTTGACATCACTAATGAGCTTATGGTGACATTTTCGACCCTCACCAAAATGTAAATGGTGACGGTCAACGAATGCCACCATATGCATCAATAGTGACAGACATTAAATGTAAAATGCTGCATAAATGTTGTTGCATATGAAATGGTGAGGTCTTTAATTTATGTTCTCAGTCATTATTCATGACGGATCTTGATGTCACCAATGCGTTTATGGTGGCGATTGATAAACGTCACCATATATATGCACCAATAGTGACGGTCATGGAGTCCATCACAAAAAATCGTTGTTGTTCATATGAAATGGTGACGGTCACTACTCAGTCATTATAATCAATATTCGTGACGGACCTTGAATGTCACCATATATACACAATGACGCCACCTTTGATGACGTTGGTTTTAAGTGACGGAGGCTATTTCCATCACATTGCTCATATGAAATCATGGTGACGAGTCATTATCCATCACTATAAATCATTATTGGTAGCGGACCTTGAATGTCACCACAACACCTATACTTTTGTGGCATACCTTGGTGACATTGGTTTTTTGGTGACGGAAGCTATTGTCGATCACCATTGCTCATATGAAATGGTGACGGTCACTATTCATCACTATGAATCATTATTAGTGAATATGAATGCCTAATACTCTTTTGACGCCACCTTTGGTAATCGTTCATTTTTTGGTGGCGAGCTCTTTTGACCCTCCTGTGAGCTTATGGTGAAACATTTCGCTTCCCATCCACCAATGTATTTTATTTCTTATAGTGTGTGATAATAAATATGGGTAGCCCCAGTTGAATCCTTTGAAATTTGATTAAGTTAAAACTAAAAGCATTAGGATAAAACGGTTTTCTTGGGCAATATAATTGACATGATCTAGTGTATGCAAATTGGAAGGAATATGGGTTTATAACTGATTATGTATTATCAGATTGGTTTCACGCATATGAGTTATTTATGGAATTAGATGTTGGTTACACTATTTATTGTATTCAATATTTTTTCTATTTGAAAAAAATGAAATAGCACTAACACTATTTAGAACACAAATCTTATTTTCTCTTTTCAACCCTAAAAGTAATTTTTCCCTAAGCGATACTACAGAGGTATCAGATTTGGCTCTCTTGCTAACTAGATAGTTTTATTTGAGAAATATTCATGACACGACAGTTTCACTTTTTGTTGGAAAGGAGTATGTAAGAGCCTCCACTAAATCAAACAGGAACCCAAAATTGAACAAATAAAGATCCAGAAAACCTCTATACAAGAAATCACGTGCATGTCTTCTAATCGATCCCAACATAACCTAATAATAAAAGAATTTATACTTATGTTAGAAATCACTTTGAGAATTATTTTGTCAAAGATTGTAGCCCGATCCTATCTTGCTTGTTAGAGTTGCAAAAATTCCACGCGGGTTCTTTAGTGCAACTCAAATGCATCTTGATAATGGGTTATATCATATGTCTGAAATATATTACATTAAGACAACAGTCTTTATCAACTGGCCAGGAACATAAATGTTTGATACAAAGTATATGGAAGGGCTATGATACCTCTGCCATTCTTACTTTACCTTTATAGAAAGAAAATTAAGGTCATAATGATTCTTCATCATCGGAAAGGAAAATTTTAGACTATCGGAAAAAAATATTTGTATTTCCATCAATGGATGCAAGAAAAGAGTTTGAGAATTTATATTTGAAGGAGGTAATGATCAGTGGATCTCAAAATACGAATGCTAATCCATGTTGTATCCCTCAATTAATATGATGGAATTGAAACTTTCACATATAATATTATAGCTATAAGTGCCACTAGAAATCTTAAAATTGAAGAGATCGTTACTAGCATTAATAAAAATTATAGATGGGAAGTAATCAAGCCATTCACATCCTTGAATGAAAAAAAGAGTGGTGGAGTAGAATAACATTAGGCGGATTCTTTCAATCAACTGATGTTTCTCAAATAGAGGGATTAATTATGGCACGTCAAAAAATATGGTCCTCCTCGACACTTGATCATAAAGAAGAGATCGTGATCATAAATGGGGATGAAATAGGCAACTGCAACATTGTTTGGAAGAATTCAGAGGTATTTACCATGTTTAAAGGAATAATTGATCCGGTGGATGTCGGTGGCCACCTGTTCATTTGGACCGCCACCATCAATTCTTGTAGCTTTCCACATTTATCACAACTTACTATTTTTAGCGAGGTCTTGGTCTGCACTCACGGAAACCATTTTGGGGCCTTAATAGTCTAGGTGGATATTGTTGTACCCACATATTCCATTTGATCCCCCACCATCATTCGTTAAGTTTTTAAGTTGCAAAAAAAACTTACTATTTCTAGCGGGATTTTTTGGTCTTGAACTGCCAAGCAGTTACGGCGCGAAAGCGATTTTTGGGAAAATCGGGAGTAACATGAGCCCATAGACTGATTTTCCTCCATATACGAATTTTCTCATGAGTAAAGTCTTTAAAGAGCTTTATTGAGTGCATCAACCGGAGATCGGATGTCAAAGTTACGTCCCAGAAGTTGAAACACCAATTTACCCAAACGGGACCCACAATTTTGGCGCTTCATCTCTAGGGTTAGGTTTTGATTTCCATTTTTATATCGTTTCTCGATAATAAATAGGCCCTCAATCCTCATTATAACACGGATTCGAGAGGTCTATAGCCGCCACATCTCTTCTTAGAGATACGCTACCGGCTTCCCCAGCTATTTCTATTTCCATTATCATTATCGCAAACCACGATGATCTCCCATGGTGGAAGAAAATAAATACGAGGGAGCATGAGATCATTTATCAAAATATTGTTCGAGGAGGCCCTCGAGGAAACAAGAGAAACGCGATGATGGATAAATTTTCTCGAATCCTTCAACGATTGCCTACCTATCAGCGCATACATCTAATAAACAATATGGAGGCGCCACTCCTTGAAGGTACGGGTAAACTTTGAAATTCCATATTTGAAGGACGAGATAGATGTTCTGTCATGGTTGAATTTGCTGCAGAGGTATTTCTCGGTCCATGATTTCTCCCGATCGAGAAAATATTATTTTCCTCCTCAAGCCACTCCCCATGTCAAAGACTAGTGGGAAACCCTCTTGTCGACAAAGAGGATGAAGGGGAACCCTCTCCATTCACGGCCACACCCACTCAAGGAATTCGTGCAGGATGACATCGAGGAACAATGTTACCCGTGGAGGTAACTGAGGACAAATACATCTGATGGTTATCTTGTGTTACAAAAGGATCAAGATGTGAATGAACTAACGTTGTTCCGTACCCTATGTGCACAAAGTTAGGTATTAAAATTCAAAGAGACATTTGGTGCTCAAGTATCGCGGCTTGTTTACACAAGCACAATTAGCAGGGATGAAATGAGTTCCCTCAACATTACATCCTTGGCCGGCATATATCGCTATACCATCGATATTGAGTAGAAATTTAAGTAAGAAGCGAGACTTTGGATCTACAAATCCAAAGCCAGGGAAAAAATGCCCAGGAACACGAGAACAAGGGGAAAGGCCAAGTGGTGACTCATGACTTCTGAGAGTCAAATAAGGACTGCAGAGGTAGTGTGAATTTAATAACGGCCCACTCATAGCACAACTTGATAATTGGATCTACAAATCCTAAGCTAGGGAAAGGTGCCCTAGAGGCAGTAGAACAAGGGGAAAAGTCAAAGTGGGAGACTCGAACAACACCACAAATCCAAATAAGGACACGAAGTGGTATATATTTCATAACTACTTGAACTCATAATACAAACAAGTATGCAAAACAATCATTGGTGGTCGAACTAAAGGCACTGAGTCGTCACATTACCTACGATCTTGAGTCGAGAACCAAACAAAGGAAATGAAAAAGGAAGAAAATCATTGATGTGCATCTAGTACCATTATTCCACCACGAAGATCCAAAGGGAGGATCTTGAGGATCTAGAGGAGGGGAAGTGCCTCTGTTCCAAATGTGGGTGAAGAGTTCTCCGCTGCAATTCTTTGACAATGATGGAAGCCAAAGAACATCATTTCACCATGAGTCCTTGAAGTGGCTCTACCTACTAACTATAGCACCTTCATGTATACCATCGGGTGGCTTCACCCGGGGGAGAGATATACGCATCCGTAATAGTCGCGCCTTCCATAAAGCAATAAACCATTCCCACGAGATGAGGTATTATGTGATGTTGCTCCTCTTGATGTAGGCGATGTATTATTGGGCCCAGCCATACTTGTGGGGGAGACATGTTGTGTATGATTCGAAGGCCTCGTGCTATTATTATTACTTTGGTAATAACTTGTCACAGTCTTAGGAGAGTAGTATCGCCTCTAGTCATCTCTTTGATTCTTTGTGAAAACCTTATAGTAAGATTGTTTCCCAAACCGGAAATTTATTTTCCTTGCTACACAAACTCACGGGGAAGAAAGAAAGATATTTTGGCCATACAAACAACACTCCTACACGCAGTTGCAATGAATGGACAAAGTCATGGAGAAATCGAGACATTTCTCCTCCTCCATGATTTTCTGCTTGCCCGGGACAAGAACTCTCATTGATCGAGCCCCCGATACCACGCTGCAGTGTTTTCACGCATACCTCCTACAAATGCATACGGGAATCCACACATATGTACTCTTTGAAATCTTAAAGCAAAAATTACTAAAAACGCATCTAGCATGTACGCACTCCGGAGTCCATGACATCTTCAACAAATCTAATACCCGGTTAAATGGAGCCTCATCCTCATGAGGATCTCAATGATGGGACCATTGCTTCCTAGGAAGGGAAGGAATGGTCCGAGTGGATATTGGTGGCCACCCACCTATTACATTTGGACAGCACCATCAATTTTTGAAGTTTTTCACATTCACTTCCAACTTACTATTTTTAGGGATTTTGGGTCCTACACTCATGGAGCCGTTTAGGGCCTTAATGATCTAGGTGGATATTGGTCGCTTCCCTGTTCTATTTGAACCCCCACCATCGCTGGTTTAGTTTTTAAGTTGCAACACAACTTACTATTTTTAGCAGTTTCGGGTCCTAAACTTTCGGAACGTTTTACATTCAAACTGACAGTTTTAAAAGAGCTTGGAATAACACAAGGACATAGATAAAATGTTTCTCACATTGAAGTTCTACGCCTTGGATAGATGTTTCTAATTTTGTTGAGTGTGTCGGAGACGGAGATCATATGTTGAAGCTGCGTCCTCTAGGAAGTTTGAAACACCGATTTTTCATCGGGACCAATAATTTTGGCGCTTCATCTCTTAGGGTTGGTTTTTTGGACATTTCAATTTTTCAATTGTTTCTCTGATAATAAATGAGCCCTCAACCCTCATTGTAACACATTTCGGAGGTTTGTAGCCACCACATATCTTCTCGGAGATATCCTACCAACACCCTAGCTATTTCTATTTCCATTATGTCTATAAGCATATTTCAGTTCTTTGATATTAATGAAATGAAATGTTTCTTACATCTGTTTTGATGTTTATTTACGTATTTTTATTACGTTCACTGCATAAATACGGATCGATTAGTATCAGTGATTTTCTCTTGCTCTGTTTTCTTTACACATTTCCCCAACGCGGTCGGTATAAGGAGTTAGGGCTCGCTCTTGGTTGAACCCTTACAGAATTGACCTTACAAGCCCGACAACCTCCCATGGTGGAAGAAAGAAAGACGAGGGAAGACGGGGAGATCTATCAAAATATTTCTAGAGAAGATACTACATGAGAAATAAGACACGATGATGGGAAACTTTGCTCGAGATCCTTCGTGACGCCCACCTATGGCGCATATGCATCCAACAACCACTTTACGGGTGCCACTCCCTTCGAGGCCATAGGAAAAATTTGACATTCCTATATTTGAGGGACGGATAGATGCGGAAACACCATAGATAGATGGTTGAGTTTTTGGAAGGGTATTTCTCGGTCCATGATATCTCCCCAGTGAAAAATATTGCACTCCTCGACGCTCCCCATGTCAAGAGCGGCAGGAAACCTATGATGAGCAAGAGGATGAGAGAACCCTCTCCATTCTTGGCCACCGACCACTTTGAATTCATTTTTGAGATGGCATCGAAGACAATATTACCCCATGAGAGGTATGAGGACAAATACATCCCGATGGACCATGTTGCGGCGGCAAAGGGATCAAGATGTGCAGAAATGAAAAAAATTTGTTCCACACCTTTGTGCAAAATCATGGGTATTAAAGGTTCGGATATACATTTTTTTCTTGAATTTACCATGACGTCTGCAGACACATTCGGGAGGGAAATGGGTTCCTCTAAGCATTATATCGCTTGGCATAGAATATCGCTATCAACGAATTGAGTAGAAATTTAATTAGAAGAAGTGAGACTTTGGATGCACGAATCCAAAGCCGAGGAAAAATTGCCCCGGAACAGCAGAACAAAGTGAAAGCCAAAGTGGAAACTCGAACAACACCACAAATTCAAAGAATAACATGGGGAAGTGGTGTGAATTTCATAACAACCCCACTCATAGCCTGACGAGACTTTGGATCTACAAATCTGAAGCCGGGGAAAGGTTCCCGAGCTGAGGAAAAGGCAAAGTGGGAAACTCATAACAATGACAAAAATACAAAAAGTACACGGGGAAGTGTTGTGAATTTCATAACAGCCCCTCATAGAAGAGTGTTGGGCCAAACGGTCATTGGTGGCCAAACTAAAGGCACCGAATCATATGCATTTTACGATCTGTGAGTTAGAACTAGAAAAAAACAATGATAAAGGGAAGAAAATAATTTATGTAGATCCAGTGCCATTGTTGCCACCGAATATAGAGGGAGGATCTGAAGATCTAGAGGTAGGGAAGAGCCTCTTCCATTCGTAGATGTGGGTGAAGGGTTCTCTCTGCAATTCATTGTTGATAGCGAAGCCAAAGAACCTCATTTCACCGAGTTCATGGAAAACGGCTCGGCTTATCGACTATAGCACACACGAAATCGTATACCATTAGGTGGCTTCACCCCGAGGAGAGATATACACATCGCGACGGTGTCACTCGCAGCATCAGTGATTCACGAATGAGGTATTATGTGATGTTGCTCCTCTTGATGTAGGCGATGTATTATTGGGCCAATATACTTGTGAAGGGAGCATGCTGTCTTGCGTTGAGGCCTCGTGCTATTATTATTACTTTGGAAATGCTTATGGAGATACAGTGAAAATCACAGCCTCTTGTCATCTCTTTGACTACTTGTAAAATAACACAAAAAAATTGTTTCCAAACTAGGAAATTTATTTTCCTTACTACTCGCTCACGGGGAAGAAGAATATTGTGGCCACAACCTCGAAATAGGGCTCCCCTACACGGATGCAACGGATGGAAAAATTCATGGAGGAATACGAGGGACATTTTCTCCTCACTCCTGAGTTCCTACTGCAGCCGGGACAAGCACTCCATTGAGTACGACCCCGTGCAGCCACATTTTCCATACTTCCTGGAACTACACATACAGAATCCACATATAAATAAGTGATAAAGAAAACAAAAATTACTAAATGCATCGCTTGTTTGCTCGTAGGTCCATGACATCTTCAATAAATCTAATACTAGTTCAACAGTGCTATCATCTCATGGAGGATCTCGATACAATAGGGACCATTTCTTCCCTGGGGAGGAGGAATGATCTAGGTGGATATCGGTGGCCACCCACCTATTCCATTGCACCCAACACCATCCATTCTTGCAAAATTCACATTTGCTTTAACACTATTTTTAACAGTTTTCGGGCCCTGCACTCCCGTAGAACCTTTTCGGGCCTTAATAGTCAAGTGGATATTGGTGGCCAACCACCTATTCCATTTGATCCCCACCATATTTCATTCGAGTTTTTATGTTGCAGCACAACTTACTATTTTTAAAAATTTTCGGGTCTTGGTGCACAGACATTTTGAGCCCTAAACGACATATTTTGGGAAAAACAGGAGCAACAAAGATCCATGTATTGAAAATTTTCACATTGAAAGTTGTACTCCTCAGATATATCTTTCTAACGAGCTATTTAGTGCATGAATGGGTTGGATGCGAAGTTACGTCTAGAAGTTGAAACAGCCAAATTTACCCAAACGGGACCGCCGAGTTTTTGGCCTTCACTCTCCTAGGGTTAGGTTTTTTCGGCGTTCAATTTTTCTATTGTTTTCTCGATAATAATATGCCCTTGAGCCTCATTTTAACATAGTTGAAGGTCTTTAGTTATCACATATCTTCTCGAGATACACTACCGGCACCCTGTTATTTCGATTTCCATTATGTTTGTAAGCATATTTATGTTCTTTGATATTAATGAAATGAAGTATTGTTTACTGCTTGCATCCTCTTTGTGTTTTATTTTGTCTTATTCTATATTATATGCGTTCACATAAGTATATGGATCACTTTGGTATCATAGTGGTCTTCTCTTTCTATGTTTCTTTGCATGTCCCCAACACGGTCAAGGTATAAGGAGTTAGGAGATCTAGTTGAACCCTTGCAAGTAAACTCTGAAACCACAGACGATCTCCCATGGCGAAAAGAAAAGAAGGACGAGGGAAGCAGGATATCCTATCAAAATATTGCTTAGAGGAAGACCCTTGAGAAACAAAGGAATGCGATGATGGATAACTTTGCTCGGATCCTTTAACGACGCACACAGCAAATATGCATCTGACAACCACTCACAGGAGGCGCCACTCCTTGAGAATTACATATAAAATTTGACATTACTTTATTTGAAGGACGGAGAGAGATAAAAACACCATAGATGTAGTTGAATTTTTTGGAAGGGTATTTCTTGGTCCATTATTTCTGACCAAGAAAAGATTATTTTCACTCCTCGAAGATGCTCCCCATGTCAAAAACTAATGGGAAACCTATTGTGAGCAAGAGGATGAAGGGGAATCCCTCTCCATTCTTGTCCCACCCACTTGGAATTCATTCCAAAGAGGAATCAAGGAACAATATTGCAAATTAGAACTATGAGGACAAATACATCCGATGGACCATCTTTGCGGCGGCAAAGGGATCAAGATGTGCATGAATGAAGAGTTTGTTCCATACCCTATGCATAAAGTTGCGTATTAAAGATTTCAAAGAGACATTTGGTGCTCAAGTACGTGGCTTTATATGACAAAAATTTAGGAGTAAATGAGTTCTTAACATTACATTGCTTGACCTGACATATATTTATCTTTTTAAAAGATTGAGCATAAATTTAAGCGGAAGAAGCGAAGACTTTGGATACGCGATCCAAAGCCCGGGGAAAGGTATACAATTGGCAGAAAAGGGGAAAGGCCAAAGTGGGGCGACCACATTCTTTCCTACAACCGTCAAAGAAAGATGGGGAATTTGTGTGTATTTCATAAAAGCCCCACTCATAGCACAAACGAGTGTTGGGACAAACACTCATTAGTGGCCAAACAAAAGGCACCCAATCCGTACATTTTAGATCTAGAGTCGAACTAGACAATGGCAATGAAAAGGGAAAGAAATATTTGGTATATCCCAGGTGCCATTTTTCCCTGCCACCAATATATAGAGGGAGGATCCCCGGGATCAGAGGAGAGGAGCACCTCTTCCTGGTAGCAGTGTAGATCAGAGGTTTCTCCCAATTCCTTGTCGATAACGGAAACTAAAAGAACCTCATTTCACTAGAGGTCATGAGGCGGCTTTGCCTACCGACTATAACACACTTGCAACCATATACCATCGGGTGGCTTCACACAGGGAGAGATATGTACATTCACCACGATTGCAGCCTTGCCTTGTGACATCAGAGCCATTCCTTGGATGAGGTATTATGTGATGTTTCCTCTGATATGCATTGATGTATTATTGGGCCAATACACTTGTGGAGCGACATCTTGTGTATGAGTCTAGGCCTCATGTTGTTGTGTACTTTGGGAAATAACTTGTACAAGATATTGGAGGTAGTATCGCCTCATCATCTCTTTGAATAACGCAAACAACATAGTAAGATTTTTTCCCAAACCGGAAATTAATTTTCCTTCTGACTCACTCATGGGGAAAGAATATCTTGTGCCCACAACTTGAAAGCAGGGCTCCCCTACATGGCTGCGGCGAGATGGAAAAAGTCATGGAGGAATGTCTGAGGACATTTTCTCCTCACTTACGGAGGTTCACTCTGCCAAGACAAGCACTCCATTGATCTTACCCCAGATGCTTGTCTTTTGATGTTTTCCATACCTCTGGCAAAAATCTGGAAATCTACACATGTACTATAAGGAACATAAAGAAACCAAAATTACTAAATGCTTGCAACATGTCCACCTACGGATGACATCTTCATCAAATCTAATATCTGAGTACATACTAATTTGCCTCATCTCATGGAGGATCTCAACGCAATGGGGACCATTTCTTCCTATGGAGGAGGAATGATCGGTGGATATCAATGGCCACCTATTCCATTTGTATCGGCACCGAGAGCGTTTCTCGTAACTTTTCACATTCAACAAAACTTACTATTTTAGTAAGTTTTGAGTCCTCACTCTGACGAGTAGTTTTGGAGCCTTAATGATCTAGGTGGATATTGGTACCACCCACCTATTCCATTTGAACCCCCACAATAGTTTTTTTAGTTTTTTAAGTTGCAACTAACCTTATTTTTACTTGAGTTTCAGTCCACGAACTTCTAGAACCGTTTTGTGATAGTAAATGATGTTTTGGAAAACTAGGAGCAGCATAGGTGCATGGACTGAAATTTATCACATCGAAATTTTTACTCCTTAGATATATCTTTCTAACAAGGTATTGGCGTGTCGAACGAAGATTGAATACCAAGTTACGTCGCGGAAGTTGAAACACCAATTTATCCAAACGAGACCCACGGTTGGCGCTTCATCTCCTAGCATTAGGTGTTTGGAAGTTTCCAGTTTTTTCCATTGTTTCTCAATAATAAATAGGCCCTAAAGCCTCATTGTAACACGGTTCAAGGTTTGTAGCCACCACATCTTTCCTGGAGAACATGCTACCGGCACCTAGCTATTCTATTTCCATTGTAATACGTAAGCATATTTCGATTCTTTGATATTAATGAAATGAAGTATTGTTTCCCATGCATCTCTATGTATATGTCTATCTTTGTATTTTTATTACATTCCTTCATAAATCCGGATCAATAATTTATTGGAAATAACAAATAAATTTTAACATGAAGATTTCATTTTCCTAGGGTGAGCTTCATAGGATGGAAAAGGAGTGACTGAGTTAAAAATAACTTAGTGCAATAGAAGATGTGAGAGCACGAAGTTACGAAGGAGCTAGACACCATCGGATGTTGTGGCCTTGTTTGGGTTTCGAGGAGCCCCTGTCTGACTAGAATAGGCCTATTCAAAAAATTTATATGGACAATGAGAGATGCCGCAGAAGTGAGGTACGAGCAACAAACAACCATGAAAGACCTCTGAGGCATGTGGACCACCTTGAAGATTCTGTTGTGGAAAGAAAAATTATCTAAAGGGTAAATATTTGGGAATGCAAAATAGTTGTGAGGCAAAATACGCGGCATCAATCTATTTTCAAATGCTAGCGCATGAAGAAAGAATTTGGACCATGAATTTACAAGAGAACCCTTTGTGACATTAAGGGCTTTCTTAAACCTTCTTGAGATTGACCATTCTTGGACTACCACGAAAGGGTTGTTTGTGACTCAGTTAGTACATAACATCAATTCATCTTTATTGAAGTTATGGTGAGGTTAGTGGGTCTATTTGAGATGGAAACTATGGAAACAAACCCTCCTGGGATCTATTTTGGGGTAGTGAAGGAATATTTGGAGAAGCATAGGTTAGTTTAAGGATTGTTGGAGAAAAAAATCACATTTTCTAAGGAAATATGTCAATTAGGGCATGATCTAGGCCCAGGTGGAGTGTTGAAAATTGGACTATGGTAGCAAATAGGCAATGAAATCGCTTATTCTAAGGCTTAATGTTAGACTAAAAAAGTATTAGGATAATAAGTTTCTTGATCACATTATAATTTTCCATGTATCTAAAGTTTGTAGTGTGAAATTTAGGAATGAATATTGGCTTATAACCCATTATGTACTATTGTATTGGTTTCATGCACATGAAAGGTTGGTGGGAATTTTATGTTGGTTACATTGTTTATTGTATTCAATATTGTCTCTATTTGTAAAAATTGAAAGAAAATCATGATACTAGTTAGAATAGAAATCTTTCCTGTACTCTTCTCAACCCTAAGAGCATTTTTCCTAAGGGATACTACACATCTAGTGTGAATAAAATGTAGTAGCATTAAAGCAATTCTAGAAAATACTCCAAAATAATATAAAGAGAAATAATTTAATAACTAAGTGTCTACCTAAAAATCCACATATCTAGCTAAGAGAACTCATAAAAGAAGGCACAAGTCCTATAAAGTATAAATGTAAGAAAAAAAAGAGAATGTCATGCTCTATGGAGGGAAGAAATATCACTGTTTCTTAGAGTTACAACTTACAGTAAAGCTTGATCTAGAGCTAAAGATAATGTTGGATACCAAGGATGTGTGAGGAGGAAACAATACAAAATCCTCAATAGAGTTATCAATACGTATAAAAGGGACAATGCATATCAAATGAAATCCTTTGATGTGTCAACGACACTTAAAGGACCTTACCATATGATCAAATAACAAGCAAAAGATAATGGAAGCCTAAATCCCCTGATATTCGAGGTTCTGGGAAATATATTTTTGATAGAAAATCAGTTGCTCGAGCAACCATAAGGGGTGGGGCATTGGACAAGGGAAGTTTATGATGGATCTATCTATGTTGAGAAATATATCTTGGACAAGAATTTCCACATTTGTTCAGTGTGAATGTTTTAGAAGTATTATAGTTAAATGTGGAGTTTAAATAATATTTAGTCATTAATGACTTATGCTATAAGGTTAATCTCAATCAGAAACCTCACCAAGAGATTAGGGTTTTCATAAATCGTGGTTTCAACAAAAAGTAAAAATAAAAATCAAGATAGGGTTAAAACACAATTCTTATTAGACATGGACAACAACTAAAAGAGAACAAAAGAGTAAAGCATAATAGCTAGGAGAAGAATTATGATACCACAAAGTCTATGCACCAAATATACACAACTATAAAAATATGTACAATATCATACTATATTGAATTGCAAGTCATACAACCATACAACAAGGTATATAATAGCAATTGTTGTTTGCCCAGTTCCCTACATGTTGTGCCTCTTTAACAGGTCATACATCTCAAGTTTGGGTGGATTTGTTTACCCTACAATTGCTAGGATTTAGTAGCTATGGAGATTGTGTTGTTAACGATGATTAGTTGAATGATAAGTATATTTGACAAAGAAAATTACCTGCATATGTATGAATTATTTTATGTTTCTAATATTTACTATTTTCAGTGACTATGTGATTGTTGCAAGATTTATTTGATTAACATAATATTAGGACAATGATCACCTAGGAATACAGAAATGCAGAAGGTATTAGAGCTTTTCTATAATTGAGTTTCTCAAGTGTTTCAAAGTTTTTTCTTACCTATTTACAGGATCTAAGGGTTTGTGCAATAGATCTTAAGAATGGAATAAGCTAACCTTAAATTTGAGAACATATTGGAAGGCTCCTCAAATTTACTATCTTAGGCATCATCAAAGACATTATGCCAAGAGATCCATAATAGTTTGCAACTTAAAAGAAGGAAGTGAAGTCCAAGTAGAGCGTTATGGATAAAATAAAGGATCATTTGATTCCTCACATAAATATTAAGAAATTAGTTAAAATATGTTCCACACCCTATTTGGAATCTACCAAATAGAGTCTCTTTCTATGGGACCTTGGATTCCTCATTACAACTAGGATAATCAAATATATTCCTCCTCGAAATTGGGATATTTCATCCATGTTTGTTGTATAATCAATTGAAGGATTTACACTATGTATCATCAGTTAAATGTAGGAAATATTCTGAGTATCCCTTTTGTATATATACAATGTACATATATGCCAGTCCCAATAATGGAAAATTGACAATATGCCTTTGAAAAATGTTCAACCAAACCCTTAAAAATAATATATATATATTTCTTCATGAGATATATGTAAATAATTTTTAAGTGAAATGATAATTGTTCATTTTATATTCACCTCATGAGATTTGATTGTTCTCAAAACTTGATTGATACAAGATTAAGATGGATCCAAGCATGATTCCAATGGGTTCTTAGTATGTGAACAATAGGGCATCCTGGTATATGGAATTAACCTAGTGATTGTTTTCTACTCTAAAAGAGAACAAATCAAGGTTTTTGGTTCTAGAAAACCAGCATGCCCTACAACCATGTGCAAGCCCATGCACAAAACCATAGGTGTGTCTGCCTCCTATTAACCTGTGAAAAAGGGGGGTTATCGCCCCCCCTGCGACCCCCCTGTTGCGCCACACACAACCGAAAGGAGGTTGATGCCCCCCTCTTACCCCCTACTCTGCATCTACTTCTAGTCGTGGAAAGAATATAACAGAAAAACAACATTATCCCACTTGTTGTTTTCTTTCCAAATGGGGCCACATGAGAGCTTATTCATTCGTCCAGCCCTACAATTCCCACTGTTTCTATACACAAATAGAACTTCTCAGTGCTCACAGACTTCATCAGTTCATCTGCAACATTATTCAAAGTTTCCACCTTTACCAACAACACCTTTTTATCCTCAACCATATCTATCACAAAGTGATACTGAACATTAATGTGCTTTGTAGTTGAATCATAATCAGGGTTCTTAGCCAACAAAAATTCACTTTGGCTATCACAATCTATCCTTATAGCTCACTGCACCAACCCCATACTTGAAAACAATCTCTGCAACCAAACTGATTCCTTGCTTGCATGAGTGGCTGCCATGTATTCTACCTATGTAGTTGAAAGAGCCACTACATATTTGCTTTTGCTCATCTTACTGACTACACGTGCAAATAGGCTAAAAACATACTTACTTCTAGGTATTCTTTGGTCCAGATATCCAGCCAATCTACATCAAAATAATCACAAATGTACAAGAATCTGTCCAATCCTGATCATCCCTGGCAGCACAAACCATAATCACTAGTGCCCTGCAGATATCTAAAAATTCACTTCACTGCTATCTAATTGTCTTTCCCTGGCTTTGACATAAACTTGCTTAATACTCCCACTACATGTGCAATGTTTGTTATAGTATAGACCATTGCATGCATTAGGCTATCCAATGCACTTTCATATGGAACATGGGACATATCCTCCTCTTCTTCTTGTGTCTTGGAACACTATTCAACATATAGTTTTACAACTACAGGAATAGGAACATTCACCGGTTTACTACCTTGCATATTGAAACTCTGCAATATTATCTCGACATACATTCTTAGGTTTAAAATGATCTTCCTATTTTCCTGATCTCTCTTAATTTCCATGCCCAAAATATAGTTTGCAACACTTAGAAACTTGATGTCAAATTTGGAGAACAATTGGGTCTTCAAATCCTGGATAATTATTTTTCATTTCAAACCAGCAACATATATATGTATCAAAATTATGATACCACATCCTTGTTGACTATTTTAACCCATATGAAGACTTCTTTTAACATGCATATGATTTCTTTCTTACTCTTCATATCAAAGCCTTCAGGTTGCTTCATGTAGATCTCCTCTTCCACATCCCTGTGAAGGAATGTTGTCTTTACATCCATCTGTTCTACCTAAAAATAAAATGCAACAACAACATATAAAAGTAATCTAAGTGAATTAACCTTGGCAATAGGAGAAAAAATATCACCAAAATCAATTCGCGGCACTTGGGAATAACCTTTTGCTACCAATCAAGCTTTGTATTTCTCCACCTTGTCTTTTGCATTTATCTTCTTCTTAAACACCCATTTTCTCTTGATGGGCTTCCTTCGATCCAGAAACTCCACCAGATCCCATGCGTCATTTTTGTGTAAGGATACCATTTCATCAACCATGGCCTCCTTCCAAAGTTTTCCATCCTTTGAATCCAGTGCCGCCTTGACAGTTATGGGATCATCATAAGTGATAGTTAAAGAAAAAATTGAACAGAAAGAAGATGGAATATACCTTTCTGGCTACCTTCTTTCCCGAATTGATCTTCTCACATCTAGAGTTTGTGGCTCTTCCTCTTCTGAATCTTGTTCTGTTGTAGAGTCTGATTCATCCTCCCTTAGATCAAACTCTATATTTTGAGGTTCCTTTGGTAGGACTTCATGTTTAATAACATATTTCACCTCTCTAAACACTAGATCTCGGTTGTACACAAACTTCCTTGTTTCTGGGTTCCAAATCATTTAACCTTTTAAACTATCCTTATACCCAATAAATATGCACCTTTCAGATTTATTATATAATTCAATCCTTTTCTCCTTTAGAGCATGTTCATATGCAGCACATCCAAATACCGTCATATGTGAAAGAGAGAGTTTCTTACTAGTTCATACCTCATGTGGAGTCTTACCATCTAGTGTTGATGAAGGTGATCTATTAACTAGGTAACATGCAGTATCGACAACCTCTGCCTAGAATTATTGTCCTAACTATGTATCACTAAGCATGATTCTTGCCTTTTCCATCAGCATTCTGTTCATTCTTTCTGCAAATCCATTTTTCTTAGGTGTGTATGGAGTATTCTTTCATTGTGCTATAAAAAACTTATTACATAACTTTTCAATTTCCTTCTTGCAGAACTCTCCACCATTATCTGTCCTCAACACCTTTATCTTCTTCCCTGTCTGTTTTTCCACCAGAGCTTTAAATTTTTTAAATCTCTCAAAGAATTCAGATTTATTCCTTAATAAATATATCCATGTATTCCTTGAGAAGTCATATATGAATGAAACATAGTACACAAAATTACCGAGTGATGGAACCGACATAGGTCCAAACAAATCACTATGCACAAGCTCCAATATCTTTTTCACCCTCTTAGCACTAGAAAGAAAACTCACATGATTTTTCTTCCCATATACACAATGTTCACATAAATTGAAATCTAGAGAGAAATTATACATACCTTCTACCATACCATTACCATCAAGTATCCCAAGGCCCTTTTCTCCAATATTTCCATGCCTTTGATGCCATAGCATGGTATTTTCTCCAGACATCTCTAGGATTTCTACTCCACTTTCAGGAACCACAAAACTATTGCACCTAATAATAATATTGCTATCCTTAATCTTGTACAGATTTCCAATCCAAACTCCTTGCATTATACCAGTGCTCCCCAAACCATCTTGCAGGTATCTTTCTCGAACATTGTTTTTACACTTGCATCATCCATTATGCTTACAAAAATCATATCTTTTGCCAATGAAAGAATATGCAGAACACAAGGAAGTGTTCTAATCCTTCCACCTTGCAGATTCAGCTTGAATTTTCCACGTCCGACAATTTTGGCCTTCCTATAATCCCCTAAGAAGACATAACCACCATCATACATCTCATACTCATAGAATCACTCACTATGGGGAGTGAAGTGAAAGGATGCACCTGAGTCAATCAACCATGTCTCATGATCTACATTTGTATTTTAAGAAGAGGCCAAATACACATCCCCATCTTCATCTAAGGTGGTTTTTTCCTCTATAGAAGGAGCATCATCACATCACTTTCCTTTCTCAGGAGCTTTAGATCTACAGTCCTTTTTGAAGTGCCGTTCCTTTCCGTGTTTCCAGAACATCTTTACAGGCTTTCCTAGAGATTTAGATATACCTCTAGATTTAGCTCTCCCACTCAAAAAAATATGTTTGATTCTGTTCTAGGACCTTCCTTGTACAGATAAGTCATTTGCATTATGGCCCTCCATATTTCTCCATCTCACTTCCTTCGAGAGCAAGGCTGAGAAAGTTTCATCAAAATGAAAGGTGGTTGTATTGCTACCTATTGCAATAACCAAACTGTCACATGAATATGGTAGAGAACATAATAAACTAATGCACTTATCTTCAATTGAGATTTTAATATAAATATATGACAAATAACTTACCATAGTATTGAAGGCATTCAAATGATTTGTCACTAAGAACAATATTTTCACCGGAGACATAGATTAGTACAAAGTCCCTAACTTGACCGACAAAGTCTTGTCCGCAGCTTCCCTAGATACATTAAACAATACCAAATCTAAGACACACAACCGTATTGTGATTTTTTAATTCTAATCCAACTTTTCCTAGTATTCATCTGACATTTTCATTGATTTAGTACCCAGATCTACCACAATCCATTGATCTTTATCCACTAGGAGATCCTCCATCTTGAGCTTCCACAACTCAAAAATATCACCATTAAATTTATCGATCTCTATCTTTCCACTATTCATCATATTCTTTCACCGCAAGATTTGATCCCATAGATCTCCCACTGAACAGGGTCGAACATAGGCCCGAGAAAAAACCCTTCAGTAGCAAAGCGTCCCCTTGAAGCTAAAAGAACTCTGATACCAAATGTAGGATTTAACCCCGTACAAAAATTATTTGCAAACAAATTCTTAAAAATATAAAATAAACGACAGAAAGAGCATAAAACATAAAACATATATACACAAATATTTTTCCTCTGGATCCTAAATACCAGGGGTAGAAAACCATCATGCCTCAAAACAATGTGCAAACCCATGCAAAAAACCATAGGCGGGTCCGCCCACCTAAAATAGGGTCCAAAATATTATTTTCTTGGGCCACTTCTCTGGACCACGTGTACGTGGCTACCTGCCCCTTGCAAGTCCCTGGAGAGGGGGGCTGTTGCCCCCCTTGTGACCTCCCTCCTACGCCTGATGGAAGCAAGGGGGGATACTGCCCCACTCTTACACCCCTGCTTCACGCTTCATTCTAGTTGTGGAAAGAATAACATGAAACCAATAGAAGCATCCCAAGTGATACGGGTAACAAAATTCAATCTGTAAAGTTTTTCGTTGTCAAAACATAGTTCATAATAATGAAAAAATTTGTGAGGTGTGGCACAAACACCACATCATAAAGAATTTCCTATTCTAAGGGAGATAGTCCCATGTCTTTCGTATTTCAACATTGTGAAATAGGTTGCATGTAGAAGGTGCACATTTGGCAAACATGCCAAGGATAATTTCATAAACAACATGCATAAACCTAAAATAATACCTTAAAATTGGTTGGTAAGTAAAACTAGTCTCCAATACAAAACAAGAATTTTGATTAGTCTTCGATCAGGGTGTGTGTAGATGGCAAGAGGATCAGTAGGTGAATGATGGTGTTAATCTCAATATGGCTCCCCATCACCCTCCTCATGCATGAAGCACATGGAGTGGTGATGCCTTGCATGCACAAAGTAAATGAAGCTGGCAAGGCTTCTCATCGACGGAGTATTATCAGTTATTTTAGTGGATGGTTTGATAAGTTGATGTGTTTTTCTCTCCTTTATCTTGAGTTTTGGTCGATGACTCTTGGTGAAGGAGAGATGGTAACGCTGATGTGATTCATCTGGAAGTGGGCTTAGTCATTTCAACACTTGACTCTAGTTTCTAGGTATGTTCATTGTTTCTACTCTTGTGTGGGCCTATGATTCTCTCTATCTCTCTATTGGATTTCAACAAGTGAGACTATGGTGCTATCTGCACTATTTGGAAGGTGTTTTTTTGTGGTCTATTTCATGGAAATTATGACAACAGAAACAATGACTGTGGCATTTTTTATCATCTATCTATTGTGTTTGATATTTATTTGTCCAAGAGGGGCTTATACTAGTTGTTCTATCATTCCCAATTTTCCTGGAATTTGTTTAATTATCTCTGATGGCATCAAGGCCTTCCTTCAACTTTTTCGTTTTATGGTTATGAAATGGATGCCTTGAGGCTTCAATATGTAAATTTATTTAATCTAAAAAAATTTTTAGGGCTTGAATGGAAAATAATGTTTGTTGTGATTTAGGTATCTTCTTATCCTCACTTGTTTTGTTATGATCGACAAAATAATTGGGGCTTGATAAGATATCAATTTTCCATATGTTTCTCCTGGCAGGTCTATAGCTCTATGGCGACCATTGGACACTATGGGTTCTTGGTCTTCTCTTCCACCTTGGTGGTTAATAGATTCCCTCTCAAAGAGATATTGTTTTACAGGTTATTCTGGAAGTTGATGTGCAACACCAAAGGAACCATCATAAGGACGGGCCATAAAATCCAAAGGAACCATCGAGTTGGTCTCCATCCCATCTCCTCTAGGTTTGGGCTCACAGTCGGAAACTAGTAGCCTAGATAATTAATGAAGAAACAACCTCTTACCATGATGACACCTCGACTGAGGTTCACAAGTTGAATGAAGAATGGAAGGAAGAATTGAAATAGAAAGTTAGGCTCATGGATATAGGTTTGATTTAGTGGAAAATTTTAGTTTTGGATTCAGGGCATACCCGGGGAAAGACTACCCAATTTAAACAAACTCTCCATCTGTATCAGTTAATGAAGAGCCCACTGGCTAAGGCTTTGGAACAAATATCGATTAGGGTGGCGACGACTACTCATGGGTTCCCTGACTATAGTAAAGAATTCTAGAAAAATCAGTTTCAATTGTATAATCTAGCATGGTTGTCTCCATCGAATTGAAAAATACATCCCATGCATTCTTCAATCTGAGCTCCCTAGTTCTAGGGCCAAAGACACTACTCTTATGGAGTTTGCGGAAGATGAATAGTTGGATGATGGTTTTTCAGTCTTTCCTTTTGTGTTTTTTTTATGGAGAAGTCTACAATAGTCTTGTATGTTTATAGAGATGTTTTAAAATTTTTAGAGTCAAGATAGTCTAAAGACAATGAGTGCTATTTGGCTTCGATGCTCAGATTTATTATTTTTTGTTATTGGATGGCCTATCATATTGTCTGATGGCCAACAAACCTAGTTTTCTCATGGGGCAGGTTAAGGCCACCTAACTCTATTTATTTGGATGTAATCTACCTTTTTTTGAAGATAAAATCGAAAGTACCTACCAAATTTACAAAAAAAGAAGGAATTGTGATTAGAATATGTATGTATCAAAGATATCATGCACACCACATGGAATTCCATGCTACTAAGAAAAAAAAATCAATTCCATATGAAAGAACATGAATGCATTATTCAACAAAAAACAACATTGGCAATGAACCTGGTACAATGCACCAATTATAGATTAGTCAACTCTGCAAGGTACTCTTAACAATGTGTCAAACTATCATCCCCATATCCCAGGTACTCATTGAATAAATCATGACAGTTGAAAAAATAAGGGTCACTTTTTCAGTGAATTAAAACAATGTATCGAGATGATGGCAGGGTATTTGGCTTTGTCATTATTATCAAAGAAATAAGTATTTGTATGGAACATAAGCCACTATATCTTAAAATTTTCATAATGTGTTCTCTTTAAAATTTGAATTATGTTTCTCTATTTCCTATTTTCCACCGTAATGAAATGTATTTTAATTTTATTTCTTATTTGGTGTAGATGTTTTGTGGTTAAATCACAATGAAAAAGCACCAAATTTATATAATCTTCCTATTCTAGTACTGAACCAAAGTTATAGCACTTCGAGATGCAAACGCAATTGGAATGTGTTTGAAAAAAATGCACTCTAATAAGCACAACAGGTTAGAAAATCAACTAAGAAATTATGATAATTATAACTTATGAACCTCTAACCTACTTATGACCCTCAAAACACACTAAATTTATTATGATCATGTTTTAGGTTGGATTTCCCAAATCATAATGATTTGATATATGCCCAGTACAATCTTTGACCATGAGTGAGACTAGTAAATATACCTGATACATACACCGTTTCATTGGACAATATAAATATCTAGGTATGGAGGGTGAAGTATAGGGTGCCTATTATGGATAAGGTACATACGTGGTTAGAAGAGGAGCAATAGCAACAAGTATAGTTGGGAGGGGAGGCGAAACAGGAGTAGGGGGAAAAGAATTACTTTGACATCAAAAAGGGTGATATGGAAATATAACACCACCTTCTACATAGATTAATAAATCATCACAAACCAACTGAAAAAAAAAATGATATAGGACTTGTTACTCACCACCTATGGCTAGTGTATATGGCAGAAAATATTTCTCCTAAATGGTCCTCAATCGACATTCGACAACCCCTTGTAGCCCCTAGATAGCTTGATGTACCATTTTCTATACTGCCTAAGCTAGCCATGTGATCCCTTGGTCATCTGTTATAAATGTATGTTTGAAGGTGGGCCTTCTGACCAGCGAAAATCTTAAGGATGGAAAATTATCTTGAAGTTTAAAAACATTGGCAAATCTGACTAGTCTCTAATATGAAAACTACAAAATTTTTATTGATGTATTTGTCAAAATATTCAAACTTATAATGATTTAATATATACTCTCTATATAATGTTGGTGATTTTAAAGGTAAAACAATTTTATATTGTAAAATTTAGGTGAATCAGTTTAAAAAAAAAAGGAAATTGGCGAATATTTTTTTTTCGGAAAATTGATGGAAAATTAGGCCACCTGCGAATATTAGCCCCTAAAATTTTCCATGCTTCTGACCCCTAAGTTATGTATTTTCATTGGTATATTTGAGTAGTTTTCTGTACTTATGATGTGTAATTTTGTGCATAAATTGGTAGGGGGATTCAGTGGAGAGAGTGGGTTAGGTTTGTACTCTTGCCTCAAATGCCCGATTTCGTGGTTACCCTTGTATCCTAGTCCCTTGGAATCTCCCTTAGTGGCCATTAGATTTAGGGATGACACTACATGGGAAATATTTATTTTGGTTTCATGGTATCGCTTCTTGATACCACCTAAATTTCTCCCCTTCCACTCATTTTAACCCCATTCATCTCTTTTCCCATCTAGGTCCACATGTGTCCACTGGGTCCACACAAGGTTAGCCTCTACCTTCCCTTGTCCACACCTTGGATTAGGCCTGGAATGATGCCCTGAAGGTTGCTATAGCTAAAAACAAAATAAATAGCATAATTTTTCCAATCACAATAGGAAATGTACCACAAAATGAAAAAGACGGCCAAGACATAAAAATTTAGCATGTGGGAAAAAGCCAAGCATGAGCTCTACCACTTACCTATGGCCATCACCCTAGTTCCTATGGGCTCTATATGAGCCTCCTCCATCATTAAAGAACCTATGATTGTCCCAACCCCTGGTGGTCGATGAATTTCCTCACCTTAAGGGACTCCGTACTAAGGATTCCAAAGGAAGCCTATACATACTTGGCATTTAGGGTACTTCGGGGTACAACAAACTATCCAAAATTCACATCCCCTGAACGAGCGTAACTGCAAAGGCACCATGTATGATAAAGGGACACATATAAGTAAAAAAAAATGACACCCATTTTTAGGATAATATAATAAAAAATCCTTAAAAACCATATAACATATTTCCCACCCTTTTCCAATCAGTCCCATCAAATCTCTTACACTATAAAACCAAAAAAGGTACAAAGATTAATGATTATTTCCTAATTTCCACATACCCTGTTGTTGCCTAAAACTTGTTTTTTGTGGAGGTTCTCTAGATATATTGGGTGCATATCCCCACGTACCATAAATTTGGTACAAGATAGGTTTTTAAAAATATAATGTTAAAATTGAGGAATAAAGCATTTTCCAAGTATTTTATAATTCATTGATTGGAAGGATCTGCCCTCAAAAGATGTTAGGTGGGAAAGTATTGAAGTACTACTACAACATCCAACATTCCAAATGATTTCAGGAAAAGTAATAAAAGGAAGAAAAACAATTTGGATGTCTAACAGTGGGCATTCAAAAAATTTCGAGCACAATTTTCCTTATCCTATTGTAGATTAATAAAATATTATGTGATGATTTGGTTATTGCTACAATATAATAACTATTTTCAACTAAATGTTTAGATATTAATTTTATTGCGCTCAATGATGTTATAATTTTTACAATTTCCATTTATACTATTGTAATTCCTTTTGGAAACATTATTATTGTTTCATTAGCATGTTGCACTAAATCTGGTGTTATAGACATATATTTTCTTAACCATGGTGAATTGGTAACTCATTGGATTAATTTTGGTAAGGCCCAAGATCAAACTTCTATTGCACGAAGAGTATATCAAACAATCCACAAGCTCAATATACCACTAACTTATGATCTAGCAAGAGACAAGACATCCTAAACCACACCAATGAGCTCTTTCCCAAGTGTCTCCTACTCTTCGAACCTTATCAAAATAGACCAAAATGTTCTTCACGAGAATTGAAATCAGGTGGATGGGATAAAAAACCATTATGCCAACCACTCGATCACTTGTATTTAATGTAGTATCTCCACTCTGTAACAACTTGCAGCTAGTAACACTAGTGTCTAAGCCCCAAATAACAACATAATTCACATCAGATTTCAAATAAAATACCAGATTTGCAATTAGTCTCATAATAGTGCTCCTATGTTGCAAAGTTAAGCCAAGTAATAGGTGTGATCAATCATTGAAGAACCAATACAATAATTTTTGATTTCAAGCTCAAGATATTGATACTACTATGTATAATTTATTATCATGGCATAGTCTTACATTTAAATATTATAATGCATTACACATCCAAGTTGGGAGGTAAGGGAATGCATCTCGATAATAGTTATAAAAGAGAGCCAAATTTCAAGAAAATGTGTCAAAGGGGTATGAGAAATGGAGGCAACATGGGATATATAGGATGTGGCAACACATAAAACATATTTTACATAAACATAATGTCTAAGCCAATAGAGATGGTAAATATAGCTAGAGAAAATTGTAATGTCAGATACGATGAAATAAATATGCATAGTGAAAGCACCAAGTTAAATATTTTTTTGAAATTGGTGAATCAATAATCTTCTCATTCAAAGGAAAATTAAGCATAAAATAGTATATTAATATTAAAAAGGAAAAATGGTTTAAGGGTGTATCATTAACCTAGCTCATATAGAACATATTGATCTTCTAGATTAAATCAATCTAATAATTCCCCCATTATTGTCACTATCCATTTACCAAGGCTCATTAGTATTGCAAGAAACCCCTTTATTCAGTTGCATAATTTGTGTTTCTAAGTGACTTTTAGTTTTAGGTGTAGATTTTTTATTAAGATATATTAGTTTGATAAAGGATTTTAGAGTTTGATAAAATAAAAAGTTAACAAAATTTGAATTTAGAACACACACATGGCCAAGGGGCAGTAGGAGATTGTCATAAATGTCCATGTCTCCCTGTAGGAAGTAAGAGTGGCCAAGGAAAGACAAAAAATCCATCAAGGTATAGGGGATGGCCATGTAATATGCATCCATATTTAGTAAGATATTTCGTGGGAAATTTTCAAGGTATCCCCGAAAAGTAAGGGATGGCTAAGAAAATTTGCTTTATATCCTGGAAATCCGATCCCTAATGGATGTAGTGAATTTGTTGTAGACCCTTGACATTATGTATAATTGGTTAGAAAAAAATTCATAGATAAGTATTATAATGAACAATATAGATAATAAATACATGTTATTTATCCAAGTTCTTTCCCATTATAGACTCTCTATGAATTACTGACAACCCATCGTAATAATTAATACTGATTCCCATTTTTTCATAGTAAAAAGATGATTAATCATAGACTTTGACTAAGGGTTGTCTATGTATTAGTACTACAACGCTTTATCTTCATCCTAGGTATGGGTTTAGTACTAGTTAATAAACCACATACGAGTAATATATTCAGATAGGGTGATGACACAAGGAATAAGCCATATCGATAAAATCTCAGGATGAAAAGTAGAATTAAAGTTCCTCACAAAATAGTGGATATGTGCTTAATTTGATGAGCATTTCAAAATCCATATAGATGGGGATTAAATGACAAGCATAAACAAGTTGGCATCATATCCTCATCATAGTCACTTGTTTTGTACTTTTATTCCACAACTAGAGACAAAATCAAGTTGGAACTTGGAATAGTACCATTGTAAAATACGCTTGATTTCCTCAACAGGTAGAGTGATATTGTTTCAGTACCCCACAAAAATTTCAAATCCCCCAGCAACATGTTCACCCCTTGTGCACCATCTTGTTCATGCAAGTGGGCTATCCCACCTTTGTAAGCAATTTGTTCCATGTGGATGGAGCCATATACAACTCCTAGGAAAATATGGCAAAATAGATACCCCGGTCACATGGTGTGGGTCTCAACAACATATTCACCAATTATGTACCATCTTTCCTATACAAACCAATTGTCTATCTTGCATAACTAGGCTGCACCAACTTCCATGTGGATGGAACTAGATAGAAATCTTATAAAAATATATCAGAACAGATACCCTAGTAACAAGATCCTAGTTGAAGTAGTAAATCATATTAACGTTAAAAAAAGGTAATGTATTATCTAGGATTTTTAGTGGAATTGTTTTCAAGATGATAAAGTGGAGGATGTAGCATTACGGGAAATGTTTAGGATGTGCAGGACCAAATTTCTAGCAGTTCAAAAACATTGAAGTAGAAAAATCATATGAATTTGTGATAATTTAATGAATGGAAATTATATTATGGTAGAGATTACATCAACAAGTTGTAATCCCATTTGTTGGCCATAAATTAAGCCTAATTACTATTCACCAGTAAGAAATGGATCCATTTTATAGGTGACAGGAAAACTAGCGATCCAAGCCAAGTATATAAATAGTATTCCAACCATAACTAATTTTTCGATAGAAATTCCTCCCAAAAAACTTCATTTTTTCTCAAATTGATAGAAACTAAAAAATAAGAATGGAAAATATTTGTGTGAGAAAAATAGGGTTGGAGTGCATTGTTGTAGAGAAATTGAATTAAAAAAAAGGACATGAATGCATATGAGAGAAAATTGAAAAAAGAGATGTACCTGTATTCAAGTGTTGGTGGGGGTCAACAGGAATTGGAGATAATTACCTAATCCATCTGCTCTATGTAGCAATTGCAAGTTGTATTCTACTCACCTTCAGCTCAAAAAATATTCCTTCCCCTTTTCTCTGAGAATATATTAAAGAATCAAAAAACCCCGTGCTTCTATTATCAAATGATGTGCGTCCTACAAGCTTCCCACCACAAAGAAAATGAAATGAAAGGAAATAAAACCCAATATCAATGATGTGTCACCTACAAGCTTCCCGCGACACATAAAATGAGATACAAGGAAATAAAACCCAAATGAAAGTCACATTATCTTTGAATTATTCTTCAATTACAAAGGACTCGGTCTCTAAGGTTTGATTTTGACTAAATTTCACTCATGCAAGTAAATATGGGGTCATTAAACATATATATTTTAATGGATCTTTGGGCTTAATTCGATATAAGGGCACCACAGGTGTATTTCTAAGCTATGGCTAGGAGAGGAAAAAAAGCATCTTAGTCCGTAAATTACTCTTTCTCATGGTTAATTGCCATGAAAAATATTTCTAGCTTGGAATATGGGTATTTAGTTTGTTTTGCATAGTAAAAATGGGTCTCGTGGCCTTTACAATGGCCAAGGAAGGAAATTAAAAAAAACGGACTTAGGTTTTAAATAATCAGTGGTCATTAAAAGGGCTTGAAACTGCCACATTAATTATATTATATAATTAGGGGTATTCATTAGCCTCTAAGACGGATGTATTTACCATTCAAAAGATTTTCACACAACGATTGGGTCTTGGAGCCTCATCATTGGATATTAATGAAATTAAGAGGATTTCAAATCACATATGATGCATACAAGTGTAGGCGTGGTAAAAATAGGAACAGAAGGGGCTTAGGAATTATTTGAATATTTCATGATTAAGCATTGTGAAGTAGTTATCAAATAGTCACACATGACCTATATAGGGGATCTGAGGCCTCTATGTGGGATCTTTAGTGTTATTAGTATTTTTTACATAAAAAGAATGGGTCTTAGGCTTGTACCATTGCAAAAGGATGAAAACAATGGCCTCAACCCCAAAATTAAACTCTTTTGGTTTGCGCTTTAGTATCAAAATTGTAATTTTCTATTTCTGGAGTAACAAAATTAAAATTGACTAGCATAAATGACTAATAAATTTTTTGTTGTTGTACTTATTAGTTGGTCGTATTTTTATTCTTAGACTATAGTAACCATTCACATTAATCATTTTTTATTTTTTCATTTATTATCTAGTCATATATTTTAGTCGTGGACTAAATTATCCATTTAAGTTAGTCACTATTAGTTGGGTCACTTATTATCTAGTCATATATGTTATCTCTTGACTCAATTGGTCATTTAAGTTAGTCATTTTAGTTGGATCACTTAAAATGTCTCAAATTTAGTAGTAATTGACTTGAAATTATTATGCTGACTAACCGTTTTAGTCATGTGCTCTTATTTTGTACTAATGAGAAGAAGAAAATAGAACATTCATCACTACAATTCATAAAGAAGCATATCTTCATCCTCATTTCTGATGGATATGATTTATTTATGATTCCTTGAGCATGAAACATTGCTTTCTTCTAGTTTGCTGCTTGTTTTACTTTACATTTAATAAACAATTATTTTGGGTCAACAATATTACGGTCAATTCAAATTCTTCATTCTTATAATTCTAATTAAATAAAGAAGTTGTCTTTTTTCTAGAGAAAATTATACATCTCAGGTAAGATTAAATGAAATTCTCCAGTGGTAAATTTCATGTGCCCACTTTCATTTATTTTCATTATTCCAGTTTTATTTTTTAGTTTTTTCTGATCATGAACTCTGTTTTTACAGGTTTTTCATGAACCTTTCACACCTTTACCATATCAGTTTTGAACTTCATTCTCTTCTGTTCAGTTTGTTTTGAGATGCTTAAAAGAAGCAGTAATGATCCTCATTGAATTAGCTAGACTGGGGAGTTTATGGACTTTTAGTCTATTTATTTAAGCATTACTTTTATTATAAAATGGTTAAGATGCTTTTTGGAGGGTTTTTCTTCAAAACTTGAAAGTTTGTACCATACACATACATCTCATTTAAGCATATTATCTATCATCACTATTATTTACCCTCTACATTTTTAGGGCCTCATTTTTTATAACTCTGCAAGATAAAAATTTTAAATCTAATATAGGAAGGAATGAGCATATGCTTATTTTCTTTTATCTCTTTTGTTGAGAAATTTGTATAAGTAGTCTTGTTGGAGTTTATCTTTTAAATTTCAAATTTTCTTGCACTTTTCGCCTTCTTCATTTTTATTTTTGTTTGATCATTTATTTTATTATTTTAGTTTAGGAATTATTTTCCTTTTTCTTTTAAATCAATATGCAATCTACTGTAAAAATTTCTAAATTCTTTCATAATGAGCAAATTCCAAATTCATGTCAGCAAAGCAACATTCTTCAAGAAAGCATAAGTAGCCAAGAAAATGATCTTAAATCTGAAAATTACAATAAATAAAATACACCAAAGTGCTCAAATAGAGACATTTTCAAATGCATTGTTTCAGATTCATATTTTTCTCTTTATCCTTATAATTTTTCTAATAGCAATTTAACCTCTCTTCACATTAAAGATATTTCAGAAAACATAGAGTCTGATCTAAATGAATTTCTGATTATTTTTTATCAGGATAGAGAATTAATTAATGATCATTCTTCTAGAATTAATGAACATAAGCTTAATATTTCTTCTTGTTTTGATACATTGAATAAGATCGAAGGGAATTTTAATGAATATCTTGAAGTCATTTATGATAGATACTTTGACATTGAGGATATTTATTTGTCCTCTTTACAATTGAATCCACATGATCTAAGTCTAATCACATGTGAAAATGAAGAACAATCTAATTTAGAAATTGTTCCAAATAGTTCTCATTTTCAAGAAAATAATCATACTTATGATTTCAGCATTCAAGAAACCATTCGAATCTATAATTTATATGATGATCGAGCTCGCATTCCTATTAAGAGTCATAACCTTCTCTCTAATTCACAAGTGGGTATCAATAATCATTCTAATTTCATTATTCTGCCAAATTCCTGTGAAGAGGAAATTACTTTAAGTCACTCCCAATTGTGTTGTAACAATAACTGTAACACTAGTGTAAACTATGATTCAATTTTGTTATTTTTTCAACATTTAATTTTAACTTCAGATTTATTTTCTGTTTTTAGTCTTATATTTGTAGATACTTTATGCTGGCATATTGAGCATCTCAATATTGAACACTCAACTAATGCATTACCTTAAGGGAAAAATGAAGATTCAAATTATAAATGTGAACATCGAAAGTTATTAAACTTCCAATTTCAATTGATGTTTATTCCTTATCAATTACTTCTTACTTCTCAAGAGGAGTGCCAAAAAGATAATGTATTTTCACTTTATGATAAGAAATTTAATTCAATTAATAATATTCTGTTGGATTTATCAGACTTCCATCCAATTTCTCATTTATAAATTTGAAATACATTTGGAAAGTTTTCCTTTACAAAAGATCGTTAATAATTTAACACTTGAACATAACACTAACAAAATCACACAGGCTATTGTTTCTGAAAGATCATTTTTACAACCTGGCATGTCATCTTCTCTTTTAAACCTCTCCTACTCAATAATGAACATCCATCCAGATTTCTATGATCTAATTGAAATTCAGTTGGAAAAGGCCTTTCAAGAGAAGGTAATGGTGAATAAGCTACTAACAATAAAGATACATTCTGCTTTCAGATTTAGTTTTTGTAGTTTAATTATATTTGTATTTTTACTAATTTTTGACATGTACATATATGTAGGAATTAAAATACTTATATGGCTTCATTGGAAGTATGAATATACCTAGTCATATTTCCTTCATTAAGTTAGCAATAAGAATAGATTGATTTTCTTTTCTGTTTGCATGTATTTCATTATTTCATATTTTCAATAAAACAAGTAATGAATCCAATTTATTTTGGGTGGCCCATTTCAATTATAGAAAAGCAACCTAGAAAATTTTAGAAGCTCTTGAATTATCTAATCATAATTTTTTGTCAAGCCTTAAACTTTCATTTTTTTCAAAATTCATAACATTGATCATATATGAAGAAATTCCAAAAAATTTCTACCACTTGACAATTTTTGATTCAAAAGTAATTCTAAGAACTTATTTTTACTACTCTTGTTGATGCAGGGGCATTAGGCTCAAGAGTTACTTTGTACATAAGTAGACATAGGGGGCCTTATCTTTTCACTTCTCATGTAATTTCTAGTTTTTTAATAAGATGTAGAGGAAATTGTAACTTCCCTCGAATGATGAGAGGACATGGAAAGTTAGAGTCAGTTAGGATAAAATTAGAGCTAGAGAATATCAAGAGGTTATTTCAAACTATTAAGAAGTCGAATCTATTCAATTATGTTTTTATAAGTATAAACACCTGTAGAATAGGAAAAAAAAAGAAAATAGGCTGCATAGAACTATAGAGGAGACAGAGTAGAGGAGAAGGGCCAATTGATCGAAGATCTGGCTAGCTAAAAGCTTGTAAGTTGGTTCACTATATAGATGAAGATTTGTTTCAGTATTTATGTGCGTTGATGGTTTCATTTCTGTGTAGAAATGCTTGAATCCCCGTGAATTATATCTAAATAAGGCTCTGTTATAAATTTTTGAATGGTGACTCCACATACCCTTGGAAAGTTAATTAACGTGCTGGACTGAAGACTTTTATTCGAGTCAAATGAGTTGAGGGTGTAATTAACCTTGAGAAATTGAAGGAGGATTCCCCTTCGTGAAGTGTCTGGTTGTACATGCTGCAAAGAATTTATTTAAATTTCTTTCTAGATAGAATTTCAAGGAAGGTCGAAGAGAATCGCTATGGGATTCACGAAACACAACAAAAATCCCCTATTTGCGTTAACTCTGCATAAAACCTCATGAGGAGTGAATTCTGCTTCCTCGTTGAATCCAATCAGTTGATCTATGGATGTTAGCTTACAGTGGTAAAAGGAACTCCCTACCTTCGATGTGTTAACTGGGAATTATCGCTAGTGGTAGCCCAACCACTGTAGAAATTGCGGCTTTAATCTGGGTGAAGGTACCAATGGGGGCGATGAGGTTTTGTTGTGGAAGATGCACAAACCCAGAATGTATTGATCGTGCAGGTGTATTGAACCAGTGTTGAAAGTGTTATTACGAAGGCTGAGATCAAATTATGCAATAAACCATAGGTGGAACCTTCTGTAAAGAGTAATGGAAGTTTCTAGAGGTGAAAGGCGGTTTTCGCATAAGTCATAAGGTAGTAAGCGGTTTTTGTAAAACAAACATGATACACCCCTGTGCTCGACACGTAAGCTAGGGGCGGTTTCATAAAACAATGAATTTCACATTTTTTGAGCCCTTCAAGCTCGGACCAAGAAATTTTGTGATATTCGCTTGCAATTGTCCGATCAAAGGTTGAAGAGCGACGTACGCCGGACCATCAGATTTGTTCGATGGTTAAACCCAGGTGCATTGTAGTTGGCTGTGAGCCCAAGTATCGGTTGAATGATTGGTGATTGACCTTGATGTGGAGTTCGGTGTATATATAAGAGAATATAATGCTGGGACCCAAACGTGATCATATGTGGGTGCTGATTTTATATTCAGGTCTGGATTATATATGTATAAGGCAGCATTCATATATGGTGGTTTTTAATTAACATGCGAAAGGTCATATACTATCATTGAATGTTTGCGTAGATATATATTGTGGGGCCTAATATACAATATGGAGCATGGTGACATATCGAGAGTAGCCAAGGGATAGAGTATTCATATTATAGGTTGGAGATTGTTCCTTTGTTAAGGTCTGATGCATATATATATATATATATATATATATATATGTTGGTGTTATTTGACCAATGCTAGCTTGATAGGTTTAAAGAAGAAAAGGTGCAGATGTATGCATTATGGTTCTTTATTAACCTTTGGAGGAATGGGGCCACACGCTATTGTAATGGTCTTGGCTGGAAATAGGGGAGACCTTGCTATGTGTAAGTTCCTACACTGAGATTTGAAATTCATGGTTGTGTGAGTAAGTTTATAACCATAAGGGAGTTGTTGAATTAATATCTCAATTCTCTGAATTGAGATATTAACACAACCCAGATTTGTTTATTTAAATTTTCCAACTCAGAAGTTAGACAGAGCGTGAGTTGCCCAGATTGTAGATTTGGTTAGGCTGTGAAATTTAAACACATTTATACACAGATTGAGATTGAAATTCTGAAAAAAACCGGGACTGTGGGTTTTACCCCGCCATCATAGTGGTATCAAAGCTAGAATAGCTCTTTTTGAAAAATTTCAAGTTTGGTGAATGCATATATGAAAAGAAACCAAAATTTTGAAAACTGATAGAGATTGCACCCTACAGGGATACAATGAAGGTGATTGCAGAATTACATAGTCCAATTGGAGGAAAAGTGTTTTGAAGACTGCATATTTGAAGAAGGAAAATCAGATTCTAAGATATGATAGGTAGAAAAGATACACCGAATTACAGTGAAAAGGTTTGCAGAGTGAGTGGAAGACAAGATCATCCATAGATATTATAGGTAAATAATTTTAAATCTAATTCGAGTTTGTAATTGCAAAATTGTGGTTGCAGAAAATTGAAGACAGAGTTGATGATGATGATAGTGAGCCTGATATTCAGCTAGAGGCTAGATAAAGAGGACAATTACAATGTTCTCAAGAGAAAATGAGTAGTGTTTAACTCTGGTGGAAGGATTGTTTGTAGAATTCGGAGTGCAGACAAATCAAAAAATCTCAATAGAAGCAGATCATAGCTTTGAGAGCAGTGATAGAAGAGTCCAACAAGGGACTCTGAGTGGAGAAGAAGTGTTGCAGAAACTGGAAGAATTCCCAACAGATGTTGGATGAGAAGAGAGTAGAGGTGTTCTTGAGAAAAGTTGCAGAGTGAAGCCTAGGAAGAGCAAAAGAGAGTGCTCGGAAGGTTCCTGCAGATAGGGGACCAGTACTTTCCAAAAGACGGATCCGGAGGAAGGGATTGGTGAGGTGATTTGCAGCAAGAGAGCTTGATTTTGCAGAGGCTTAGTGCAGCTTAAAGGAGAAAATGGCTACTGATATCCACGACAGAGATTGCAGAGGTTCTGAGAGAGGCCACAACAGAAGAAATAAAGAGGATGCCAAAGAAAATGGCATGAAGAGGAAATCCACTGATGAAGAATGGTGGGAAGAGATAGCTGAGATTACAGAACAGTTTTATAAACTGGAGAGGATGATAGAAGAAAGCCAAAGAGTTGGTTGGCTCATGAGCAAGAATGTGAAATGGCAACCATTATAGTTGAGGTTGAGGCAAAAGAAGATTTCCTTATTGAGAGAAGAACTCAGAGCAGTTGAGTTGAAAGAAGAAATTTATTCATGTGAAGCAGAAGAGAGCATAGACGAAGAGTGGCGAACTACAAGAGAGCTTGTAAAATATCATGAAGACTTGAGGTAGTAAGAAGCTTGTCTTGCTGAAGAGGAATTCATTGAGGATTTCCTGAGTTGTTGGACAAGTCTAGATAACGTAAGGAATTGTGTTTTTTATTTTGACAAATGTGAAGTGATGAAAAACTCCACAGAGGAGGGAGAACTCAAGGTTCTTGAGTCAAAGATGGAAATTGAAGATTCCATGTATAGACATGTTCAAGAAGAAGTGCTTGAGGAAGCAACCAAGACTGAAAAGTCTTGTGATTTTAAAACTAAAAAGTTGTGTATGTTTGTAGGTACACCATAGGAAGATGAACAAGCTTTAATGTTTGCTGAGGAGGAGACACTGAATCTGAAATCTGTTTAGATCAATGCTAAGATAGTGAGATCTCAGGGAGAGATGAAGAAAGAAGAGTCAAATGAAGATATTCAGTAGAATGTTGAGGCTGAGAGAGAAGGACTAGCAGAGGATTGGTCAAGAACAAGCATAGGCATAAAGGGTTGTGTAAGGTTCCCAAAATCTATTCCAATTGAAGTTTTTGAGTTGTATAGGAGGCTGGATTTTCAAAGAAGGAAATTGCAGGAGCAGAGGACCTATGCACAAGATGAGTTGCTGAAGAAGCAAGGCAGAGAAATTTTCATGGATGACAACCAGAAAACAGAGGCTGAGGAAGTGATTCAGCAAAATGAAGGATTTAATTTTGGTGAATCACAGCAAAAGAACATTCATGAAACAGATGAGAAGAAGAGGCTAGCTGACAGTCTCATGAGTAAAAAAAATCAGCATACTGATGTGCTAGCAAAGAATTTGGAGATAAGTTCTGAATAACATACTGATGTGTTGTCAGAGGAGAAGAAGGTGTTGAAGCCTTGTAGTTTTAAAGCTGCTGATTCATGTGTTGATCATGCAGGCAAGAAGGGACAGCCAATGAAATCTGTCAGAGGATTGAATGAAAGAGAAATTATGTTGGCTGAAAACATAGTGAAGGGTCATCATTTTAATATGGTTATTGGGGCAGTGGAGATAACTTTGGTAACTGAGGAAGAAGACAATGAAGAATTTTTGAGTCTTGAAAGAGAATTAGAACTGCAGAGAGAAATATTGGTGATGGGGTCATCAAATGAGGCCTTTGGGTCTTGTAGTTTGGAAACTGACAGTTTGTTTATGTTTATAGGAAAGGCTGAAGACAATCCATCCCTTGGAATTGTCTTGGGAGACGAAAATTTGTTCCAGCAGGAAGAAGATGAGACAATCATGTCTCATAGGAAGAAACTTGTCACTAAGGACAAGGAGGAGCTGAGTTGGTTGAACAACCAAGAGAAGATTGGGAAATAGATTGTGGAGCAGATTTGTAAGACTGACACAGTGAGGAAGAATAAGCATTATATGCTGACAGAAGATGAAGATACAGTGATTAAAGAACTTGATTTGATTACTGGAATCAATTAAGGAGATGAAAGGCAATTGCTGAAGATTTCCCAAGAAGAAGAGAAAGATGCTGGAATTATTTTACAGCGTATGAAGGATGAGAAACAAGTGCAGAGAGATGGCTGAAATGTTTGTTGGGAGAAATTATGCAAGATGAAGAAATTGCAGACACTAGAATGAGATTTCCTGAAGCTGTGGAGGAAAGAGAAGTAGATACCAGTTTGTAGAATTTAATTATGCCTACTATTATGCAAAGAAAATTAAATGAATATGTTACTGCAGGTGAAAATCCAATTGATGATTTGCTTTCGGAGAATGAATTTGTAGATGATGAAAAAAATAAAAATGTTGCAGAGGGACATGAAGTTTGGGAGGACGCAACATTAGGGATGGATTCTGCAGAAATAAAAATAATTATAGCAACTGTATTGGCAGCAAAAAAAATTGGAAGCAACAGTAGTGGGCAGAGGAATTTCCAGCCAGAGGATAGGCTAGACAAGGAAATTAAAAACATAAAAATACTAATGCAGCAGACAACAGCCAAGAAGTAGAAAGATTTTTGTACAGGAAATACAAAAGAAAATTCTGAAGGTATAGCTGGAGGAAATTTACAGAATGTGATATGGAGACCTGGAGAAATGCAGATGAAGGATGATGCAGCTGCTGGACAACATCAAAATAAATTTTTGGATCCGGGAGGCAGAGACTGAGAGCACATGATCAGGAGATCATGAACAAATTGAAGCTTGGGAGTCTGATGCAGGGGCATTAGGCTCAAGAGTTACTTTGTACATAAGTAGACATAGGGGGCCTTATGTTTTCACTTCTCATGTAGTTTCTAGTATTTTAATAAGATGTAGAGGAAATTGTAACTACCCTCGAATGATGAGAGGACAGGGAAAGTTAGAGTTAGTTAGGCTAAAATTAGAGCTAGAGAATATCAAGAGGTTCTATCAAACTATTAAGAAGTTGAATCGATTCAATTGTGTTTGTATAAGTCTAAACACCTGTAGAATAGGAAAAAAAAGAAAATAGGCTACATAGAACTGCAGAGGAGACAGAGTAGAGGAGAAGGGCCAATTGATCGAAGATTTGGCCGGCTAAAAGCTTGTAAGTTGGTTCACAATATAGATGAAGATTTGTTTCAGTGTTTGTGTGCGTTGTTGGTTTCCTTTTTGTGTAGAAATGCTTGAATCCCTGTGAATTGTATCTAAATAAGGCTCTGCGATAAATGCCTGAATGGTGACTCAACATACCCTTGGAAAGTTAATTAACATGCGGGACTCAAGACTGTTATTCGAGTCAAATGAGTTAAGGGTGTAATTAACCTTGAGAAACTGAAGGACGATTCCCCTTTGTGAAGTGTCGAGTTGTACATGCTGCGGAGAATTGATTTAAATTTCTTTCTGGATAGAATCTCAAGGAAGGTCGAAGAGAACCACTATAGGATTCACAAAACGCAACATAAATCCCCTATTTGCGTTAACTCTGCATAAAAGCTCATGAGGAACAAATTCTGCTTCCTCGTTGAATCCGATTAGTTGATCTATGGATGTTAGCTTATAGTGGTAAAAGGAGCTCCCTACCTTCGATGTGTTAACTGGGATTTATCACCAATGGTAGCCCAAGCACTACAGAAATTGCAGCTTAAATCTGGGTGAAGGTATCGAAGGGGGTGATGAGGTTTTGATGTGGAAGATGCACAAACCTAGAATCTATTGATCGCATAGGTGTATTGAATAAGTGTTGAAATTGTTATTACGAAGGCTGAGATTGAACTGTGCAATAAACCATATGCGGAACCTTGTGTAAAGAGTAATGGTAGTTTCTGGAGGCGAAAGGCAGTTTTCACACAAGTCATAAGGCAGTAAGCGATTTTTGTAAAACAAACATGATACACCCCTGTGCTTGACATGTAAGCGAGGGGCGGTTTCGTAAAACAATGAATTTCAGATTTTTTGATCCCTTAAAGCTTGGACCAAGAAATTTTGCGATATTCACTTGCAGTCGTCCGATCAAATTTAGAAGAGCGACGTACGCGGGACCATTAGATTTGTTCGATGGTTAAACCTAGGTGCGTTGTAGTTAGCTGTGGGCCCAAGTATCAGTTGAATGATTGGTGATTGACCTTGATGTGGAGTTCGGTGTATATATAAGAGAATATAGTGCTGGGACCCATACATGATCATATGTGCGTGCTGATTTTATATTCGGGTCTAGATTATATATGTATAGGGTGGCATTCATATATGGTGGTTTTTAATTAACATGCGAAAGGTCATATGCTATCATTGAATGGTTGTGTAGATATATATTGTAAAATGGTCGATACGAACATGAGCATGGTGAAAGGCCGGGAGCAGCCATTGTGACAGAGTATTCATATTACAGGTTGGGGATTGTTGTTTTGTTAAGGTCTCGATGCATATATATATATATATATATGTTGGTGTTATTTGACCAATGCCAGCTTGATAGGTTTAAAGAAGAAAAGGCACATATGTATGCATTGCGGTTCTTTATTAACCTTTGGAGGAATGGGGCCGCATGCTATTGTAATGGTCTTGGCTAGAAATAGAGGACACCTTGCTATGTGTAAGTTCCTACAATGAGATTTGAAATTCAGGGTTGTGTGAGTAAGTTTATAACCATAAGGGAGTTGTTGAATTAATATCTCAATTCTCAGAATTGAGATATTAAAATAGCCCAGATTTGTTTATTTAAAATTTCCAACTCAGAAGTTAGACAGGGCATGAGTTGCCCAGATTGTGGATTTGGTTAGGCAGCGAAATTTAAACACATTTATACACAGATTGAAATTGAAATTCTGAAAAAAAATAGGGACTATGGGTTTTACCCCTCCATCACTTGTCTTCTGATGTAATTTGGAAATGAAGCAATATGAAAAAAAAATTCATTGCCTAGCATTTTAGATTAAAATAAGAAGGTAATGTCGAACTTATGCAAGTTTTTAGAAAATTTGGGAGAACTTGAAGATTCATGAGGTAAACTTACAATCAAAATTCTTCTAGATATGTGTTTACAGATTCATCATCATCTATTGTTCATTTTTCTTTCAAAGGTTGTTTTTATTTACATTTTTGCGCATCTTTCATTATATTAATTACAGATTCAATATAAGTAAGTGTACCAACCCTGTTTCAAAAATTCAAATATGTTCAGGGAACGATTATTATTTCATTTGAATCTGAAGGATATCTAAATTTTTTCTATACTTTAAATCCTTGACAAGTCTTAATAAATTGTTAATAATCATATCGATCATTTATTTCAATTGAACACCAAGAAAGTCCGTTATAAAATTTATTTTAAATCAAAAATTTCTACATTTAACATAAAAGTGGTTTAACATAAAGCAAAGTTAATTCATTCACTTTATTTTTTGAATTGAATACTTCAAGAGATCATGGACCTGTATATATACCACCATATACTTCCACCATATATCAAAGGTTTCAAATATATACACTCGTATATCTTTGATCTCCCAATATTCTCATTCCCTTCGATTTCGATGATTCTTCTATCCGATATCACATCATCCATATCACAACTATTTGTATCATGTTATTCCATCGAAGTGACTAGCATTTACAAGATAAAAATTTCAATGCAATACTCGATGTTCTTTTCACTCATTCTTCTCACATATCGATTTTACATCCATGCAATGATTTAAAATAATAAGGGGACATGACCACAATAATCAAAAATGATAAAATTTAAATAAATTTCATAAAAATATCGTGTCCATTCAATAAAAATAATGGTAGGGGCATATTTCTAAAAATTCCCGATCTCCTAGACTCGATATGAGATTAAATCCATATAATAAAATATTGGTTCTATTCTCAGTCAGTATATCAACACATAACGAGTTGTTTTAATTGCAATGTGAAGCAGAAGAGTAAGGGAACAATGATGACCGTTAGATATGAGTGAGATCAACGGAGTTTAAATCACATCCAACAAGGTTTCACATATCAAAAATTTTAGTGGTTATTGTTAAGATCTCGCCCAGTAAATAATATTAGTTGTGATGTGAAAAAATACAAGGTAAGGATATTCCGATGCGATGCTACACATATCGAATATTGCACAAGATAATTAATATGTTAAACAATAAAAGTTGCAACGAATGATGTGGAGTTCGCTGCGAATTGTGAAATCACAAAATCAAAAAATTGAAAAAGAGTTAAGTTTTGAAATCTGCAGGAAGGTAAATTATAAAATATGTGAAGTGAAACCATGCGTGATTGGTCACCATTTGTGTGGGCTGCAAAATCGAAGTTTCACACATATATTTTTATATTTTCAGTCACGTTACATCAGTCATTTACCACATTTCATTATCGCAATAATAATATAAATGTTTAATTTCATTCATAAGATTTAAATATTCCGATATGACTATTCTCCAATATCACATTCATCCCTTCACATTTTCTCATCGCATATGCTCATCTTGTGAAATTGCCATCACAATAATTTTATCGCATTACTGAACACAAATGAAACTTTGTCTTCAATATCTTTTGATGTGATAAACTTCGATATTTGGCTTTCCACCATTATGTTTTAATTATTATATAAAATGTTCAATCACATATCGGAAAAAGTGGAAGTCACAGATTTTAAATTATGCATGGCAAAGAATCTTGCGATGCGAAAATTTAACAAGGTAATGTACCGATGATTAATTCAAATTTTTAATTTTCTTTTATTACGAATTTCTCTCCATACTTAACATATAGATATTGAAATCCTCTTTATATATTGTTACATTATTCGAGATTTTGAATCAACTTTAATACTTTGGGGCTGATATAAATTCAGAATGGAAGAATAAAAAAGAACATTTATCATTTCAATTCATAAAGAAGCACATATCCACCTTCATTTCTGATGGATTCAATTTATTTCTGATTCCTTAAACATAAAACATTGATTTCTTTTAGTTTACTATTTGTTTTATTTAGATTTAATAAATAATTATTTTGGGTCAATAAAAATTCTTCATTCTTTTAATTCTAATTCAAGAAAGAAGTTAACTTGCATTGGAGAAAAGCATCTTTCTCAGGTCTTCACGAACCATTCGCACTTCTACCAAATCAGTTTTCAAAATTTCTTTTTGCTCTTTGAGAGTCTTGAGAGAAGCAATAATGATCCTCATTGAATCAACTAGACTGAGGAGTTTTTAAACATTTATTCTGTTTCTTTAAGCATTGTTTTTATTAGAGAGTAGATAATATGCTTTTATGCAGGTTTTGTTTTGAAGAAGAAAATTTGCAACAGAAAAACTTCTCATTCAACATATTATCTATCATAACTGCTATTTCACCTTCTACATTTTGAGAGCCTCATTTTTATATAACTCTACAAGATAAAAATTTTAAAATCTCAAGATAGGGATGAGCGTACATATGCTTATTTTATTTTATAATCATTTGTCAAGAAATTCATATAAGCGATCTTGTTAGAGTTTAGCTTTTAAGTTCTATTTTTCTTTCAATTTTTCTTTCTTCATTTTTATTTTGTTGATTCCTTTTCTTACTTTAGTTTATGAATTATTTTCTTTATGCTTTCAGTTTTCTTTTGATTTTGGTGAATTTGTTATGATTTATGTGAAATGAATTTCTCTTACCTTACATTTGTTGACATACATGGGAAATCTCTTACTCTATCCATTTAAGTGAATTTCATTTATCATTAAAGGCATATCTTTATAGAACCATAAAGTCATCTTACTTGAAATATTTTTCATAGAGGAACACACATCCTTTCTAAGTGATTGAGTTTAATTTTTCAAGGAAAGAATTGATTTGAGTTTAATTCAATGAATCCCTCCCACCCATCCATATAAAAATCCTCTGACTGATAAATTGCAAGGAAATAATTTGGAACAAATATTATGAAAGTACTATGTCCATTAAACATAAAATCTTTATTACCATCCCACCTCTTTCACTCAAACACATCATAAATAAAAATATTGGAAATGCGCTTATAAAAAGAGTGATAAAAGGAGGAAGCATGGGAAATACAAGTAAACCCGTCGGAGCTATGGACGCTTGCTGGCAGTGGGACTAGGCTAGTATGGCATAAAAGACAACTTCGTTAGAGTACTGTTCAGGCTCGTTAGCAGCTAAGCGATGTTAGAGACAATCTTAAAATGGATATATGTTTTATCAAAAACTCCTATCTCTACCTTCTTCTATTTTTCACATGAGGAAAAGTTTAAAAAACAATTTTCCCCAATTTCGATTCATCGCTTTTATTCAAGTCCGTTTTAAGTACTTATCTTTATAAACTCATTTTGCTTAATCTATTTATGTGGGACCTATGGAGATGTTTTACTATTAGATGATTTCATGATTTCCATTTTTTTTAACCTATGGGTATATTTAAGTTCATTATCTTTAATCAGAGATAATTGGTTCTTCTCCCGCATGTCACTATTGTTGTGGTAAAAAATAAACCCCCCCCCCCATTTTTACTTATGCACTTCAATAATCGGGACCCTTTTTACAAAATTTTGGCTTAACACCTTTTAGGATTTTGATTAAGTTAATTATTTTGTAATTTTGTAATTTTTTTATTTTTATCAGATTTCTATTTTGATTGTTTCATTAAATCTGACTTTTGATAAGCTTTCCAATGATACTTGTTTCACTTCATTTGGTCAACCAATTTGTAAATGACACTCCTTTGAAGTTTTTATCATTTTCTCACTTGGGTTAAAAAACATGTATAAAGTGTATGATATTTCAACTTTTGCATTTAAAATAGTCTTCATTGTAAATATTAATTTTTAGTTAATTTTTACTAATTGTTCATTTTTTTATGAATGATCATGCTAAAGGACCCAGCCAAATTATAGAGCATTTCAAAAACACGCTTTTTAGGATTTTGGTAATTCACCATAATTTCTTGTTTAAAAAAAAATGCCAAAATCAAAATTTCATAATGGCAAAGTGGCCAGAGTTCACTTTTTTAGAATTATTAATTACCAAGTGGCTGTAATTTAGAATTGGAAAATCTCACTCTAAGAAAATCCACACTTTATTTCATTTTAAACTTAACTAAATTAAAAAAAAAACAAATCTAGACCCCTATTAAAATATATGAAAAAAAACATAAAAATTAATCGCATCCACAATAAATTAATTTATCGCAGACATACACAATTGATATATTTAAAAGTCTACGATAAAAATATTTTAGCGAATGCGATTTCGTTTTCATATAAACCTCTGTAAATTTGTTTAAAAAAAAAAATCGAATCCATTTTTGAATGGAGTAATGTATTGACTTTTTATTAAAACAATTTTAATTAATATTTAATATTAAATTTTAAAGTTAATTAAATTAATTAATATATAATATGTTATTAATTTAATTAAATTAAAATTTAATTGTATGATTTAGATTGTTAGATTAATATTAATTAATAGTTAGTGTGTAAATAATTAATTTAGTTTATGATTAAAAATTAAATTAATATTAATTAAAATATAATTTAGGATTAGAAATGAATTAAAATCTGATTTTTAACGTAAGTAACAAAAATTCCAAAATTCTGGCAATTTTAACTCATCATCTTTGAAAGCTCATAAATGGAGTTTACTTGGCCAAATAAGCCCCAGGACGACTCATTAGAAAGATTAAATCATGGAGAACATTTCTGAATTTGTTTCATTTCTAGATTTGATCGTTTATTGGGCCTAAAATCCAGAAGAAGATCAAGCTTCAAATTTTTAAAACAAAATCAATTTTCTGAGTTTTATTTTCTGTATTTTCATTTGCCCAAGCCTTTTCTAAGTACAGATCCCTTATTCAATGATTTCCTTGGCCAATTAGATCAACACAAATATCAAAAGAAAGCTTATATTTCCTTTTCACTTATTTATTTAATTAAGTTTTAATTAGATTTATTTTAATTTCTAGATTTGACATTTTGATTTTATTTTTGCACTTTAATTTTGTTTTTGATTTGTTTTTGCAGGAAAACAGTTGAAGAAATGAGAAGAAGAATATCTCAATCAATGAGAATTCTCCAAAAATTGAATAATATGATTTGAACCAATGAAAATTGATTGAGAAAAACCACTCTTCAACAAACTTTCCTATTAATAATTCCATTGTAGATATTATAAATAGCAGATTGCAAATGTAATAGGGGCTTCTCTTCTCTGCAATTCTGGAATTTTTGATGGCACTATTGTCTAGAGGATTTAGAGGTGTAGGGTGAGAGGAGAGGAATCTCAGATCTAGAGATTATTGAGGTTTTTCTTTTACATTCTGAGTTATGTATAATGAATAGAGTCTTGCACTACTGTAGCTCTGATTTTGAAAGCAGAAGTTCAGGAATTGTAAAAGACCGTTAGAGACCGGAGCTGGAGAAATGGACTTAATAAATTGGTATTTACAATACTATTATTTTAAATGTTGGTTTCATTTTATGATAACATGAATGTGTAAATTTACTTGCATACTTGTGCACTTCTGTTAGTATAAGTAATTTGCCTCAATTTATGTTATTATTTGTCTCTACTCTTATGGGTTGAATTTTGATTTTTGAGTAACTATTTACTTAGAAATATGCCTTCTAAAACTGATTTATTGAATAGTGATATGTTGTGAACTATTTCCGCATGTTATTGTTTAATTATTCAAGTTACTGATTAAATGATCAATATCATTTTGAGAACTACTTCCTTGGTGTTGTTGATTGATTATTCCAGTTAAGATGTCTCTAGATAGAGTGTGTTTGGTATTCACAATATCAGTTAATCGAACTACTTCGTTAGCTTGATATTCATTTAAAACAAACATATTTAAATCTCAATTATTTTAAAACATCTTGCTCACTGTTGGGATAGATCTATATCTTCCTAATTGAGATAGGATTAAAACAGTTTTTTTTCTTTCATCTTAGAATAATATTGCATTTAGATTAAATTCTACATCCCTAAAAATTCCTCTTCCCCAAGAGACAAAACTTTAGTTGTGGCTTGGCTAAGCCAAAATTAGCTTAAGGATCACTTTCTTGTCCGATTGGAAAGATAAATGATCTAATGTCTATTTCCCATTGAAAGATAAAAGTCATATTTTAAGCCAATAGAGATTGAGAGAAGGTAACTAGACCTAGTTAAACCAGTCGAGGCCACCATTCTAAACGGAAAATGAACTGCTTTAAGGTCCAGACTAGGTGGTCATCCCCCATATTGTTGCAGCGAATTTCGAGGCCTCAACACAACATTATCTCGTAGTAACACTCCTCTCATCCGTTCTATTCATGCATCCATGCACACCATAAATTCTTTGGCTAGATGTGCAATTTTTAGGATGGGGGCTATGGTCAGTTTTTGTTTTAAATTATGAAAGCTTTTTCAACACTTGTCTATCGATTCAAATTTTAATCCCTTTTTCTAAAAGGCGGTAATGGGGTAGGCTAATGTTGAAAAACCCTCCACAAATTTTCGGTAATACCCAACAATCCCCATGAATGAATGGATTTCTTATAGAGTCTTTTGGCACCGACCAATTTAAAATTTCTTGCACTTTTTCAGGGTCTACCAAAAATCCCTCCTTGGAAATAATATGCCCCAAATATTGAATTTTGGGCTTATAAACTCACACTTGCTGAGTTTTGCATAGAACTTGTGTTCCCTTAATTTTTTCAGCCATAACCTGAGACGTTCATGGTGTTCTTCCTAATTCTTTGATTACACCAAGATGTCATCTATGAAGGCTAGAAAAAAATTATTGCGATATTTGTGGAGGAGACTTTTCAAGAGACACATGAAGGTGGAGGGCTGATGTTGGTGAGACCGAAAGGCAACACCACGAAATCGTAATGGCCATATTTGGTAATAAAAGTTTTTTTATGAATTTCTTTGTCTTTTATGAGAATTTGATGATAACTAGTTCGCAGATCAATTTTTGAAAAAACCATAGCTTCCCTCACTTGGTCAAATAAGTCATCAATTCATGGAAGGGGGCATAGATTTTTGATAGGTAAAATTTTCAGTTGCCTATAGTCAATGCACATTTTGGGAGTGCCATATTTGTTATTAACAAATAACATTGGGGCTCCCCATGGGGACACACTTCGTCAGATATAGCCTTTGTTTAACAATTATTTAAATTGCAGTTTTAACTCTAATAGTTCTAGTATACTCATTCTATATGGGTCCCTGGACACTAGAGTATCTCCTGGCACTAATTCAATAGAGAAATCTATATATCTACGAGGGGGTATTTTGGGAATTTCCTCTGGAAACACATCCTAAAATTCTCTGATCACTGTCCGATTTTCTAAGGTAGAATGTTATGTGTACTATTTTGATTCTTCCACATGAACCATATAAACCTGAAAACAATTTCTTGTTGTTCATTTCAATTGGAGTGCAGATATTTGTTAGATACACACAGGTTTTGGTTTTCCTCTACTTGTAAGTGGTTTAACCTACAAATTTATGCATTTTACTGTCTTTTCTATACATTTTACAACAACCTTCTGTTGTTCTACGAAATCCATTGCGATCAATATGTCATATCATCCTAATGGAAGGATATGTAGTTTTAGATATATTGAATACCCATTCAAATTTATAGTGCATTTTTTTAATTTATGGGTTACCTTCTGCTTGGTACTAGTATCCAACTATACCAACCAGGAATTCTAAAGTTTTTCGATCTACAATTTATACTTATCCACAATTTTTGGGCTAACATAACTTAAGCTAGCTCCAAGATCAATTAAAATAGATATAGGTTGGTTGTTAATAATACCTTCAATTTCAATTATTGTTGATTGATGTTCAGCCTATCAATCTGCTAATGCTCCACTAATTCTTGGAATACTTCTAGCCACGCCATTCATCGTAGTTGCCTCATGCACTACTTGGATATTTTGAATGGCTCTGGGGTGGTGTGGACAATCACGCAAAAAATGGCATTCTCTGCACCTCCATCGCTTCAGTAGATCCTCCACTTTTCTTCCTACATCCCTCTTGTTCTTCACCTTCATGGGATTGGACCTTGTGTGTGATTGCATTGGCTGGCTTTCTCCTCCTTTTTTAAATTTCTTTCTCTAGTGATCTCTACGAAAATTCTTTAGATAGGTTGGTATGTGTATTTTTGTATTTCTTCCAAGAATTAATTTTTATTTATTCCGCCAGGTCTTGAGGTTATGATTTCAACTCTTAAATTTTTGGTAGCACAGTCATGCTTTTCTAACCGCTTCATCTATTTTCTTTGGGTTATCAAATTCAATTCTTTCTTTATATGTTGCTAGTAGACAATTTAAAAACCTTTGCACTTTCACTTTTTATTCCTGTATGTATGTTACATAGCGAAGTAATTTGGTGAATTTTGTCACAAACTTATCTATGGTAAGTTGTACCAATCTTAGCTCATGGAACTCTTTAGCACGATCATCAAAATACCTCTCAATGAGGTATCACGACTTAAATTTATGCTAAAAATCCTCCCATGAGACTGTCTTCACATCCAGAAGGTGTATGATTTTGGTCTATTCCAACCACAGTGTAGCTTTAACCTGTAATTGGTAGGTTAGGGTCCTATAATATATATGATCTCAAGGTGATTGATTATATCATTTCAGATCTTTCTTTTTCTAAATAATATTCCACATTGTAAATTATTTCCAGAAAAAAGGATAAAACCTTAAGGAAAATATGCCTACACATCCAAATGAAGCATTAAGGGATAGTTTACTATGTTTTGAGTGAATTGTAATAAGGTCATTGTCTTACATATTCCCTTGCTCTAAGTTCAGAAAACCACCAAAAAATTCAAAAATCCAATTGTTTTCTGTCTCGTATCGCAAAATCGCAATTTTCCTTGTTCATGCCTTACATAATCCGCTCCATTTTTTTGGATTGTGATATTTCGATTGTGATTTTCAAAAATCACATATCGTATCGCATCCCTTAATCACATTTTCGCATTATCACTTGATCGCATTATCGCAAATCGCACCATCGTATTTTGTAGCCCTACTCCAATTGTGTTCCCACTCCAGCTTGCAATTGCGATATACGATATATCACATCGCAAATTTTGCCACCATTCTCATCGCTTTATGTTTCCACTTCATAAAACCCCCAATTTCGATATTATTAGGGTCCTCTTTTACTACCACGTCAACTCATATCTCGCTAAACTCCGTTCATCTCTCTGCATATCCATCTCATCCCACATACATTGAACGGTCAACGTTAGTCCGAATGTTACCAAATGTGTCTGGAATGAATGTTTTTTGTTTTGGTTCTGTTAGTGAACACCTTGCCTAAAATTCAAGAGAGGTTCTAAGTAATTCAAGGTTGTTGAGGAAAAATTGTTAAAATTTCAAGAAGACCTGCAACATGCTCAAAAGGATAACCAAAAGCTTAACGAGGATTCATCATCACATTTCCACTCGCACCAAAATCAACAAAGCAATAACATTAGAGGTGTAATATAATCTAGAGGAACAACAAAGAATAAAAGCATGCAGCAAGGGTCAACTTGGGCTTATTCACATGCAGAATAGTTAAGGAGTCAGGCCAATTGATGCGTTCAAAACATTACACATAGGTGAGGGTCGAGTCATGAAAATTTATGTAGAGAACCAGTGTTAGGAGGCTCAATCAAAATCACATGTGGAATTCCTGATCACATATCGCAAATCGCAATCACAAAGATCAGGAGGAATATAACAAGGTTGAATCACCGAAATGCGAGATGCGATATGAGGATCGGATGCAATATAGTTCGAAGCTTGAATTTAAAGTATTTAAATTCCGTCCATGGGACCCTATCGCATAGTGCACATCGTAAGCTCAGAAGGGATAACAATCATAAGATAACGGGATTCACTGAAGTGTGAAGTGTGATATCGAAGCGGATACAATGGAAGTTGTCGCTAAATTATAAAGGTTCTTAAGTCCGAGTACATGGGTTTTTCCTTTGCAAAAAATTGCATTAGAGGGAAAAGGTAGATTATAACGTAGAACGTTGGAATGTCGAAAAGTGAAGTGCGATAAGGGTCGGACATGATGCATCTCAGAACTATCATTTTATATATTCCAATCACACATCGCACATCGAAATCTCAGGAGGAATGGTGCTAATCAATATGTTATGAATGATGAAATGGAAAATTTGACAAGGTTTTATATATGTTATGAATGATGAAATGAAAAATGCGAAAATGAAAATGCAACAAGGTTTTATAAAGGTTTTCAAGTCCTGCACATTGGTTTTTCCTTTGCAAAATCGCATCGCATGTGTGTGTTGGACGATGGTAATCGCAGAACGTTGGAATGTTGAAATGTGAAGTGCGCACAAGGGTCGTACGTGATGCATCTCGAACTATGAGGTTTATATATTCCAATCACACATCGCAAATCGAAATCTTAGGAGGAATGGTGCTAATGAATATGTTATGAATGATGAAATGCAAAATGCGATAAGTGTTTTTGCAGCTAATGAATATGTTATGAACGATGAAATGCAATTTGCATCGGCCCCAATTTCCACTTGTACGTCATCCCTACCTTATCGCACATCACAAGCTCAGGAGGAATGGTGCTCATGAATATGTTTTGAATGCTGAAATGAAAAATGCGATAAAGAGACAGTCACGATAGTTGTCAAAAGAAAATTTTAATTTATTTAAAGTCCATGGTTATGTACAGTTGCGTTGTTTTATGAAGAAACGTGAACACGGGAAGTGGACTCGGGTAAGTGACCCAACATAGAGCAGAGGAGAAGAGAAGACAAAATGTTGCAGGCATGAGCAGAAGAGGAAGAGTCAGGCAAAAGGGAACATGATAACATTATTTGAAAAGTAGAGGCATAGCGAGAGTCAGGAAAAAGGAGCATATGGTGGCACTGTTGGAAACAAAAAAGCTGGGTCAAATCAGGCAAAGATGTGTTATTACAAAAAAGTTTGAATACCACATCAAAAATAGAAAAGACATGACAGTAAGAAGAAAATAAAAATATTGAACTCTGGAAGAAATGCAAGGAAAGGATGTCTGATCTATCAGGGAGACACATCAACACTTCAGGGAGACGCATCAACAACAAATTAGATTCAACAAAATGAATAATATTTAAAGTATTAAATTTTTTTCTTTGTTTTTTAAGATTGAAGCTATAGTGATGTCCTCAATTGCATGTAATAAGTAGTTTTAACAGTTTAGGTAGTCGAAGAAGTTTCAAGAGTTGTAGCAATTACGAACTTTTTTTTATGTATTTAAGCAAGATAGAAAGAAAGAAGAAGTGTTCCAAGTTTTGGACCTCTTAGAGACTACATTTTTTACATATTTTTATGATGGGTTAATGAAAGAAGCAGTAAGCTTCCTGCAACTGTTGACGGTGATTCTTGTTTCTTGTGTCATTTTATGTTGTTTCTTCCTTGAATGAAGTGAAGTAAAGAAGCATCTGGTCTCTAATTTACATTTTTAAGTAAGAGTTAAATAGCCTTAATAAGCACTCCTTCACTCCAACTCCTCTCCCTTCAAAAATTCTTTCTGGAACTTAAAAGTAATAGATTATGTTTTTACAACATATTATTTCCAGTTTCCTCCCTCTCCATGAATTCTCTCTAGAAGTTAAAAGTAATAGATTCAGTATTTACAACATGTTATTTTTAGTTTTCTCTCTCTCCATGAATTCACTCTGAAACTTAAAAGTAATAGATTCTATGCTTACATCATATTACTTTGAGTTTCCTCTATAACTCTTCTTTTGCATTCAGATATCAGGAGTCAATGGCATTGTGAAATCTTTTATTATTCCAGATCATTAAGGGTTTTAGAAAACTACTTTCCAGAGGGATAGAAAAAACATTTGATGATAAAATTGTTTCTGTGACACACTTTTAGAATGTCTTAAGCACTGATTCCTTTCACAATCAAGGGATTGTTTCTTAAGAACTAGCATTTTATGGCACCGCTACGAGGGACGAAGGCATGAAGTTATTTTACCCTGGGTATTGAGATCTATTTCTTGATGGTGAACAAGATTTAGATATAAAATTTGGTTGTCTATTATTCACCTGGCGACTCCACTGATGAAGATTTCATTAGATAAGGAATTTTGCAGGCATGAAAATGAGAAAGCATCGTGGAAAAACCAGGTATCAGAGCTTGAATCTTTCAAAGGAAGTTTTATTTTTCACTATTAGTTTAGTGGTCTATTTTCCCTGACATATCACGAAGATTTTTTCCTACTTTATATTATCAGAATATTATAAGGCCCAAAAAGTACATTCTTTATTGGAGAAAGAAGATTTTTCTTTTTCTTGTATTATTGATCTTGACATACCTTTATCTCCTATACATGAGAGGAGAGATGACTGTTGCATTACAATTCCTGAAGATAATCTTTCACAGCCTGGGCATAAAGGTGAGGATTCATCATCTTTGGGTGATAATATTCTACCTCATAAAAAATCCACTTCTTTCCAGGTTGGAACCAAGGTGATTTTCAAACCCTTGGTGCTGCCTACAATTATTCATCAAAATCCTTTAAAAAGCTTTAAATTTCTGCCAATTGTTTCTCGAGAAAGTGATGAGGTTGCAGCCGAACAACACCTTCTATAATTTCAATACTTTTTGGAAAAATTTCAAATTATCTATTAAGATGTGGCTTTAAGGATGTTTTTTCATTCATTAAAGTGGGGTGTTCAGGATTGGTTGCAGTGTTTGGAGGAAGGTTCAATTATTTCATGGCAAAGTTTTCAAGACATCTTTCATACATATTGGGGTGAGCACAAGCCATATGAAAATAACATTTTGGAGTTATATTCCATCCAGAGGAAGGGTAATGAATCAATCAATGCGTTTAATAGGAGGTTTCAAAAACTCTATCTCAGCATGCCGAAAGAAATTTGACCTCCTAAAGATGTAGCTATGATATACTATTTGAGGGCTCTTTCTAGTGTCTTGGATTTTTATCTCAAGGAGACAAAGCCTTGCACTCTAGAGCTGATGTATCTTTATGCATAGGAAATCGAAGATAATGTGTGGGCTTGTAGAAATTTTTCCTGTCATGCTGAAAGAACAAGTTTTGTTGAAGACAAGAGGGCCTCCCAAGAAAACATTTGAATTTATCTACAAGAGAATGCAAATTCAGAGATGAAAAAGGATTTTCAAAAGGTGTTAGAGGATTCCTGTATTGCTGAAACACAAGAATTTAAGTATTCTAAAGATTCTAGTCAAAAATTTGCTGCAACAACTGAATTACACATTAAAAGCCTGGAAGATCATTACAATTTTCATAATTTTAATGATTTTTTAAATATAGGAGAAACTAGTGGAGCTCCTTGGGTGTGTTTGCAGGAGGGGGAAGATTTTTGTTAAGAATTGGCATGATACGAAGAACATAAAAATTATGAGGAAAAAACCTTAGATTTCTCTTTTCAGCCTAAATGGTTGTCAACAAAAAACAACAATCAATATTTCACATACAACCTCAAATTGAGGAGTCAAATAGCGAATGAAGCTGCCCTGTTCAAATAAGTCTACATCAGCAAGATGTTCAAGAAAAGGATGCAACATAAAATTGGTCACATCAGTTCTATGATCTAGTAGCTGACTATATGAAAAATTTCTTTTATTAGCAACAAGGATTTAGGAAAAGGTATGTGCAAAGATTTGTATCTAGAAAACTTTCATGGTACCTCCCTATTGTGATCCTCAAATTTCAACAGTATGGAGGCCTTAGGTCTAACATGCAGATGTTGAATTGGTGCCATTGGAAGGATGAATTCACTTGATTAAGTTTAGACGTGAATACATATATAGGAGTTGTGCATAAATAAGCTTAGAAGTTGAGCATTTTTAATTTTCGTATTTCTAGTTTAGTATTTTTAGTTTAAGAATAAAGGAAGAAGTCCAAAGTGTAGCAGGTTTTAGGAGGATTTCATACTAGATCAACTCCCATTTTGGATTGAATCCATGCCCAATAATGACTATTGATATACAACTTCTCTTTGACTCCATGCCCAATAAAGGCTATTGATTTACAAGTTATAAACACTTTTCTACCAAAGTGTTGTCCCCAATTGGAGCCAGATGTTGTAGCATAATTTTACTCGGCTAAAAGTCAAGAGAGGTTCTGAGCAATTCAAGGTTGTTGTGGAACAATTGTTAAAATTTCAAGAAGACTTGCAACATGCTCAAAATGATAACCACAAGCTCAACAAGGATTCATAATCACATGTGCACTGGAACCAAAATCAAGGAAGCAACAACATTGGAAGTGTAATCTAAGCCAGAGGAGCAACAAAGAAGAAAAGCATGCAACAAGGGTCAAGTCGGGCTTATTTGTGCGAAAAATAGTTTAAGAGTCAGTCAATTGATGGATTCAAAACATTGCACACAAGTCAGGGTCGAGTCATGCAAATATACGTACAGAACCAGTGTTCAGAGGCTTAATTGAACTTGCATGTGGAAGGCCTAGTCGCATATCGTAAATTGCAATCGCAAAGCTCAGGATCAATAAAACAAGGTTGAATCACCGAAATGTGAAATGTTATACGAGGACCGGATGCGATATATATTGAAGCTTGAATCTAAATTATTTAAAGTCAAGCCACGGGATCCTCTCGCATATCACACATCACAAGCTTAGAAGGGATAACAATCATAACATAACAAAATTTGCCAAAGTGAAAAGTGTGATAACTAAGCAGACGCGATGGAAGTTATCGCTAAAGTCTAAAGGTTTTTAAGTCTGGGTACATGGGTTTTTCCTTTGTAAAACTCGCATCGGAGGGAAAAAGTGGATTATAAAGTAAAACATTGGAATGCAGAAATGTGAAGTGCGACAAGGGCCGAATGCGATGCACCTCAGAAGTATGATTTAATATATTCCAATCGCACATCGCACATCGCAAGCTCAAGAGGAATGGCACTCGTAAATATGTTATAAATGTCGAAATGTGAAATGCAACAAGGTTTTATATTGCCGATTGTGATTTGCGATCGGACCCACCTCCACTTGCCACATCATCCCTACCTTTATCGCACATCGCACATCGCAAGCTTAGGAGGAATGGCGGTCATGAATATGTTATGAATGCTGAAATGCGAAATGAAATAAAGGGATAAACGCGATAGTTTTTAAAGGAAAATTTTAATTTATTTAAGGTCTAGGATTATGTGCAGTTGCATTGTTTTATGAAGAAACGTGAACGCGGGCAGTGGAATCAGGTAAGTTACCCAACACAGAGAAAAGGAGAAGAGAAGATAGAACGTTGGGAGCATGAGAAGAAGAGGAAGAGTCGGGAAGAAGGGGACATGATAACATTGTTTGAAACGTAGAGGCATAAGCAGAGTCGGGAAACAGGAGCATATGGTGGCACTGTTGGAAACACAAAAGTTGGGTCAAGTTGAGAAAAGATGCATTATTGCATAATTGTTTGAATACCACATCAGAAACATAAAAGACATGACAACAAGCAGAAAATAAAAATATTGATCTCTGGAATAAATGCAGGGTAAGGATGTCCGATCTGTGAGGAAGACACATCAGCACTTCAGGGAGATGCATTAGCAACAAATCAGATTCAACAAAAAGAATAATATTTCAAGTTTTAATTTGTTTTCTTTGTTTTTTAAGATTGAAGCTATAGTGATGTCCTCACTTTCATGTAATAAGTAGTTTTAATGGTTTAGGTAGTCGAAGTAGTTTCAAGAAGTTCTAGCAGTTACAAACTTTTTTTGATGTATTTAAGAAAGATAGAAAGAAAGAAGAAGGGTTCCAAGTTCTGAACCTCTTGGAGACTACATTTTGTACTTCTTTTTCTAATGGGTGAATGAAAGAAGCAGCAATTTTCCTGCAATTGTTAATGGTGATTCATGTTTCTTGTATCATTTTATGTTTTTTCTTTACATTTGTGTGTAAGAGTTAAATAACATTAATAAGCACCCCTTCACTCCAACTCTCTCCCTTCAAAAATTATCTCTGGAACTTAAAAGTAATAGATTATGTGTTTACAATATATTATTTTGAGTTTCCTCTCTCTCCATGAATTTTCTCTCGAACTTACAAGTAATACATTCTGTGTTTACGACATATTATTTTGAGTTTCCTCTCTCTCCATGAATTCTCTCTAAAACTTAAAAGTAATAAATTCTGTGTTTACAACATATTACTTTGAGTTTCCTTTATAGTTCTTCTTTTCCATTCGGATATCAACAGCCAATGGCATTGTCAAATATTTTATTATTCCAGATCATTAAGGGTTTTAGAATATTAGTTTCCAGAGGGATAGAACAAAGACCTCATGATAAAATGATTTTCGTGACACAGTTTTAAAATGTCTTAAGCACTGATTCCTTTCACAATCGAGGGATTGTCTCTTAAGAACTAGCGGTCCCTACCCTTACGTGGCGACACCAGGTTATTTCACACACCCTTTTTTCGAAACCACTTATCACCTCAGGACCCCTCTGAAATGGTTTTCCCCGCCACAATAAAACCACCTACCAATATGCTGCCCTACCATTACTACTCCCTCCACCGCTGCTCTACATCGACCTACTCTTTCAACCATATTCTACGTTGGCATTTCATTCTAATGACCGGTAATTCAAACAGGGTTTTGCGCCATTTATAAAGGAAAATAAAGTTTTTTTTGTTTAAAATTTAATCATGCTACATGATTGAGTGTTAATTCAAAGGTTGTTAGAAACATAATGACCATCATGGAAGCCGATGAAACAATCATATTAGATCATGCAACAAATGTTTCCTAGATAAAAGTGCCATATGTCTAGATGTCTTCAATGATTCAACCTTTTTGGTCACAAATACTATTAATTTTTTTAATTAATAACATATTTCATGTTTTGATACGACATTATTATAGAATTAGTATAAATAATTCATGTATTCGAAGTATTCAGAAGTTGTAATACACAATGAGGAACAATCCCATTCTGTAATGTTGTTCACTGAATTTTAAGTGATTGTTTACAAAGTAATACAAGACCAACTGTTCAGGATTCATGAGGTGTATTAAATGGTCAAGTTTCATTCTTCTTAAAAATGTTTACTCATTGTTTCTATTTCTCTATATTTCTGCAAATCTAATTGTAAAACAGAAAGTGTGATGAATAGGGTTTGTTGATTAGAGCACCCTATTTTGGCTTTGTTTACAATCTGCATGTTTTCTAATAAGGATAGATTGAGGAATTCTTAATTGATCCTTAGTCTCTCCCATGTCTTACATTCTCTTCTTTTTCATAATCCATTTAAAAGTCTAAAAGATACATATTAGTGCACCTATTTTTCCTTGCTTCACATAAACTTGATACTTTTGCAAATTAATCGCCCAAGCCTCTTTGAATCCATTACCTAATGGCCTTCCCATGCTCTTCCAAGAAACCAATTTAAAAGAAAATTTTGTGCTTATTAACTAGCCTAATCAAATAAAGCGAAATCATAAAGAGATATCCCTCTCTGGAGCTCATAGTGCTAGATCCCATCTTTAAAAGTGGTTTTGATGTTACCTCCATGACTTTGTTTTAAGCCTCGAATTTATGGAGTGCTAACATGGTAAAGAACCAGTCCATCTTTCAGGTTACTTTCATACTTGTAAACCTGAAAATGATTAACCATATTCAGGAGCTAGTCTTCTTCATCCTTATCCCTTTTTCCATTGAAGGTAGGAGGTTTTATCTTGCGAAATTTTCCCTACAATTCCTTCTTCTTTTTCTTAGACTTGGAATCTGCTATTCCATATTTCTCGTTACTCTGATACTTCTCTGAGCTTGTTTCAACCTCCTTTTGCTTTATTTTTTCCATCTCCCCACCTCTGTGACTGGATTTGGATGTTAATTCTCTGATCAAGCATTCCTTCTCATTACTATCTTGCAACAGTCGCTCATTACTAGTTCTTAACTAGACTAATTCCTGCTGCAAATTCCTAATCATTCCCAAAATCAGGGAATTTGGGTTTGGGAGAGTATCTCCCTTCCCCAACTCCCCATAAAAATCCTCCCTATGTGACATGGATGTTGTTGTATAGTGTTTAGTACCTTATATCTCACACACAAATAAACTTCAGTAATCATAATTAAGCCAAAATATATTGTTATACAGAAATTAAAAAAATAATAATCATAATTACAAGATAGTTCTCAATTCCCTGGTGATCTACATTAGGCCCAATGTTCAATCTGGGTTCTGATACAACTTGTCACTAGTCCTATTTCCAATGTTTTTCCACTATATAAATCTTAACCAATTTTTCTATTTTATTTCTCTTTTCAATGGTTTGTAGCCACAAGTTCACATGCACCCATGAATCTAGTCTAAGATTGACATACCATCTACATGCAAAAATATTACAAAAGTCAATACCAGTAAGGGTCCCTTACAATATTCACTTGCACCAATGCATAGAATTCCTATATCGATATTGCCATGCATCTAACCCTTTGGTTATTGATACTCCACCTTATGGGTTCTTCCTAACTACAATTTTCATTGATTCCATGTATTTCCTATGGTTAGCGCGCTTAGTTTTTATTGGTTACTTTCAAACTCATACCCAAGGGTTACTTATCTATTTCTTCGCCCAAAAACCTAAATGATTCCATAGTGAAACCATGGAATTAAAAAATTCCATAGGAAATACTAACCCTTGGGTACGAGTATGTTTTTCACCCAAGGGTTATGTCTCTATTTTTTGTTTTATTTTTACATTTTACTCGCAGATATGCCCAGGTGGTTGTAGAAACCCAAAAAATGGTGGTTACACCCCAGTTCATGTTTTCCTGTGTTTTTTTTTAATGAGGATCTCTAGTGTTTCTAGCCAGAGCTCAACTTTATTTTTCGTTGGTTCAACAAAAGCCCCAGGTTGTAAGTCTCTTCCCTTATTTCTTCGTCTCTCTTCTCCTTCACTTCCCAACCCTAGGATTTTGAAGTTCTTTTATACCAATGCATACTAAGTCCTTCAGTCTATGAATGACAGTACGCTCCTTCTAGAGTTATTGGGATCATTTCTAATGGATGCGCCTGGAGGTTTTGCTCTCAAACTACCTATGGTAATCATTGCAGCCGCTTTTTCATTCATTATCTCAAATTTTATATGATCTAGATTTATTCACAAATACAAAATAGTACACATATAGCCATAAATATAGAAATCCAGTGGAAATAACACTTCATTTCATTAATATCAAAGAACCAGTTTGTTTACAAACATAATGGAAATAAACTAGCTAGGGTATTGGTAGCTTATCTCTAAGAAGAGATGTGGTGGCTACATGCCTCTCAACTATGTTACATTGAGGCTCGAGGGCCTAATTATTATTGAGAAACCATGAAAAACCCTAAACATCCAAAAGCCTAACCCTATGAGATGAAGCACCAAAAGTATGGGCCTAGTTTGTGTAAATTGGTACATCAACTTCCTGGGGACGTAAATTTGGCATACGATCTCTGTTTGACACGCTCAATACCTCGTTAGAAATATATATCTAAGAAATACACTTTTTTAGTGAGAAACATCAGCCTATGAATCATGTTTCCCTTGATTTTTCCAAAAAACATCATTTAGGGACTCAAAACAGCTTCAGAAGTTCAGTACCCGAAAATCTACTAAAACTAGTAAACTGTGCTATAATTAATGAAACTAAAAAACTGAAAGAAACATTGGTGGGGCCCTAAGTGGAATAGGCAGGGGGCACTAATATCGGCCTAGATCATTCCTCCCCAAATAGGAAGCAATGGTCCCCATTGCGTTGAGTTCCTCCACGAGATGAGGAAACTTCTGCTAAACTTGGTCCCTAGTGAACCACTTGCCTTGGTGCAGGAGTTGGCCATCTTTGACAACCCGATATAGTTGGATATTTTGTTGGCGAGAGTTCTTGATTTGCATGTCCATGATACAATCTATGGTGGCCTGTTCCATGAAGTATGGGTTTAACACTGTTGGTGTGAGTTGTTCTACAATGTCGGAGGTGTCTAGTAGAGGTGGGAAGTAGGGACGAAGGTGGTCCACATTGAATACTGGGTGTAAACCAAGGAATGGCATAATACTGAGCTTGAAATAACTTTTACCTACAAACTTGGTGATGGTGTAAAACCCATATCGTAGAAGGTAAACCTTGCGGTGGGGTCCAGTGAGGCACTCCTTCTGCAAATGTAGCTTCACTTTGTCTCCCACCTAGAAGTTTTGTGGCACCCGATGTTGATCATGTCATTGCTTGTAATTAGCATTGGCCCTATCAAATATATCATGAACCTATTGGAAGATGTGTTGAATTTGCTCAATGAATTTTTTCACTTTGTTAGCTTCAAACTAGACATGAACTGAATTGGCTTGAGCAGCCACAAATGGCATGGCTACATGAATGGGACATAATGGTTGGAACCCTAGGCCCACCTGCAAGGGTATGTGACCAGTTGAGCTATGGAGAGCTTGGTTATAACTGTATTGTACACAGGGAAGTATCTCATCCCATGTGTGTGGATGCTTTTAATTGTACATGTGTAGAATGTGTACAATCATCCTATTGATGATCTCTATCTAGCCATTAGTTTGGGGATGGAAAGTTGTGGACTTCGCGAGCTTAGTTTCTAGAATTGACCAGAGGCTAGAAAAAAATGTGGTGAGGAACCTGTTGTCCCAATCTGAGATGATAGACTGTGGGATCCCAAAGTGCACCCACACTCGTTTAAAGAAGAGATTAGCAGTGGCTTCAGTTGTGATATTCTTCTTACAGGCCGACATAATGACCATATTTGAGAATCTATTGATGACCATGAAAACACAGACTTTTCCATGCTTAGTATAAGGAAAGCCCAACATTTAATCCATGGAGATGGATTCCCAAGGTCGGCTAAGGGTAGATAGTGGAGTATAGAGACCTTTCTTGTTAATGGTCAGTTTGGAAATGACGCAAGTAGTGTAGGATCTGATGTACTTCCCAACATCATGTGAAAGGTTCGACCAATAGAAATACTTCTGAAGTACTGCCACTATTTTATGGACCACAAAATTCCAAACTACTCGACTATAGTGTGCTTCCCAAATCATCTTGGCACACTCTCTTGAAGGAACACAAAGGTGTCCCAGGTGACATAGCAGTGCATCCTAGAGGTGAAAATTTGGAACTTGCGTACCCTCCAAGAGTGCCTTGTATGTCTGGCTAAGTTTTGGATTTCTCTTGAAGAGAAGCGGCCAATCATAAGTCTTGTTTCCACAAGAGTTGAGAATAGTGGTTAGCACCATGATTGGTGGTCGGGTGAGGAAGTCTGCAACATTATTGGTGCTGCCCTTCTTATACTTGATTTTCAAATGAAATTACTGCAGATATGTGGACCACTTCTTATGTTGATCGTTCTGCAACTTCCCTTGTGTCTGTATGAACTGCAGGGGTTAATGATCTGTGTGGATGACCACTTCCTTCACAAAACTGTAGTTCTTCCATGGGCGGCAGACCTGCACAATGGAATACATTTCTTTACAATAAGTGGGATACTTGCAGAATGTGTTAGATAGTTTCTCACTATGAATGCCATTGGATGCCATTGTTGAGTAATAATTTCCCCAATAACATAGTCAGAGGCATATGTATCGATCTCAAATGGTTGTTATGAGCTTGGTAATGTGAGAACTGGGGAAAATCAGTGGCGATGTTTCAATTCTATGAATAGCTTCTATTGAAATTTAGACCAAAATAATTTTTCTTTTTCTCCTCCCTTAATGACTTGAATCAAGGGCTAAGTGATATGGGAGAATCCCAACATGAACCTGCGGTAGAAATTAGCAAGACCCAGGAAGCTACGAATCTCTGTTAGAGTGGTTGGGGCCGACCAATCCCAAATTACTTGGATATTGGTTGGATCCACATGCACTCCTCGTTCATCAATAATGTATCCCATATATTGAACCTGGGTCATGCCAAAAGTGTACTTCTCCAAATTGGCACACAAATTGTGTTTCCACAGTGTTTGGACGACCTATGAGATGTGTTGGAGGTTCTCTTCCTAAGTCTAGTTGAAGATCAAGATGTCATCCAAGTACACTGCTACAAATGGGTTGGTGAATGGCCACAAGATGTCATCCATCAGCCTCATGAAGGTTTTAGGGCATTCATCAACCCGAAAGGTATGACTAGCCATTCGAAAAGGCTATCCTTAGCTTTGAAGGTAGTCTTCCACACATCGGAGGGTTCGAATGGTACCTAGTGATACTAGGACTTCAACTCAATCTTTGAGTTGATCAAGAAGGTCATCAATCCATGGGATTGGGTACCGATTCTAGAAAATGAGCTTGTTCAATGCCCAATAGTAAGTACAAAGTCTCCAAGTCCCATAATTCTTTTGCACCGACACGATTGGGTTCACACAAGGTGATGAAATCAACCGGATGTGACCTTTCTACAGCAGCTCTTTAATATGCCTCTTCATTTCATCATTCTCTAGAAGAGAGCACCGATAGATCGGTCCATTAGTTGGTCGCATACCTAGTGTCAGATCAATGGGGTGCTTGACCTGACAGTGCAAAGGCACCCTTGTGGGTGAGGTGAATATGTCCCCGTACTCCTCCAGTACCTTTTCCATTTATTGTTGTCATGTGGAGGAGCCCTGTCTAGAGGTCGTGGCCACTGTCTTCTTCTCGCGCTAAGGGTGGATCATCAGGAAAAAAAATTCCTAGTTTTGGAAATGAGCTTACTGCACTTTTTTGTAGAAACCAAAGATATAGCCATAGGCGGTGGTAACTCTAGTATTCAGTACAACTTATTACCCAAAGTAACAATAATAGCACAAGGTCAAGACTCATACATAGCATGTCACTTCCAGAAGTATGGTTGGCCTAATAATACATCATAAACATCAAAAAGAAATGTCACATAACACCTCATCCATGAAGGGCTTGATGTTGTACGGAAGACAAGATTGCTAGCTAATGCGGAGATCCCATCCTTGGTAAAGCCACCCAATGGTGTACGATTGTGGGTGTGCTATGGTTGGGAAGCCCAACCGCTTCACGACCTCCACTGAAATGAGGTTGTTTTAGCTCCCATTGTTAAAAATGAGCTGTAGCGGGGAACCTTTTACCCACATCTGGGAGTGGAAGAGATGCTCCTCCTCCTATCAATATTTTGGTTCCTCCTTTTGGATCTTTGCAGTGGAAATGGTGGCGCTAGGCTCCGCATGAGTAATATACTTTCCTTTCTCATTCCCCTTTTCGGGTTCTGATTTAGAGTCAGAGCATGCATATGATCTGGAATCCCTCATCTCGATCACCAATGACTGCTTTTACCGACACTCAATTGTGTTGCAAGTGGAGCTCTTACAAAGCTCACACAACTTTCCCATGTCCTTCTTTGGATTCACGGTGTTCTTATTTTCTTGTGGCTTCAGTAGGTTATATTGCGCTTCCATGCCTTGGATTTTTCCTTTGTTTTGCGGTTTGGGGGCACCTTTCCCTTTCTTTTGATTCGAAGATCCAAAGTCTTGCTTCTTTTGCTTGAATATCTGCTCAATCTTGGCAGTGTACTGGTATTTCATACCAAGCAAGGAGATGTCGAGGAAATCCATTTCCTTTTGAATGTATCTGTGCAAAAAACTGCGGTACTTCAACACCAAATGTTTCTCCGAATATTTGACACCCAAATTTTTGCACATGATATGGAATATATTCATTAGCTCCTTCACATCCGATCCCTTTGTTGCCGCAATGTAGTCCATTGTATGTACTTGTCCTCATAGCTCCACAATGGATAATATTGTTCCTTGATGGAATTTAGGAAATAATTCCAAGTGGGTACAGTTGAGAAAAAAGAGGGTTCCCCCTCATCCTTTTTCTCACAGTTGGTTTCCCACCAGTCCTTGACATGGGGGGTAGCTTTGATGAGTGCAGAAATATTCTTCTCCTGGTCAGAAAAGTCATGAGCTGAGAAATATCGTTCTAATATATTAAACCATGCATCTACAACATCTGTAGATATTTGGCCCTCAAATATGGTAAAGTCAAAGTTTACTTGTAACTTGAAAGGAGTTGCATCTCCATAGTCACTATTGGATGCAAATGCACTACCGGTGGGCAGTCGTAGAAGAATCTGGGAAAAGTTATCCATCATCGTGTTCCTTTTTTTTTCGAGGGCCTCCTCAAGAAATATTTTGATAGGATCTCCTTCTCCCTTATATTTCTTTTTATCCCCCATGGGTAGTTGTTGGGGTTTGCGAGGTTGATCTTGCAAAGGTTCAACCAGACTGAGCCCTAACTCCTTATACCCTGTCGTTATTGGGGATATGCAAAGAAGGATCGAGAAAGAGAAGACTATTTTGATACCATTGATCTGGATTTATGCAGGAATGCAATAGAATACACATATAACCATAACAACAAAAATGTAGTGGAAATAATGCTTCATTTGATTAATATTAAATAATTGAAATTTGTTTACAGATACAATGGAAATAAACTATCTAGGGCACTAGTAGTTTATCTCTGAGAATAAATGTGGTGGCTACATGTGTCTGAACTATGTTACAGTGAGGCTCAAGGGCTTATTTATTATTGAGAAACCATGGAAAACCCTAAACATCTAGAAACCTAACCCTAGGAGATGAAGTGCCAAAGCTATGGGCCTCGTTTGGGTAAATTGGTAGATCAACTTCCCGAGGACGTAACTTTGGCATACGATCTCTGTTTGACCTGCTCAATACATTTTTAGAAATATCTATTCGAGGAATACAACTTCGTTTATGGCCTCAAAATGGCTCCAAAAGTTCAGGACCCAAAAATATACTAGAAATAGTAAAATCTACTATAATTAAGGAAACTGAAAAACTTGAAAGAAAAAATGGTGGGGCCCCAAATGGAATAGGTGGGTGGCCACCAATATCCAATTGGATAATTATAGTATCAAGAGACTTAAATTTATGGCTACCTATACTCGTTCTCATGGTTTAATGTTTGCGCAAGAATGTACAGGAGATTGATTCGTGGCACGGGCTCTTAGAAGGTAAATAGATTATTTGGAAACCCTTGAAACATTTGTTAATTGTTTTATGCACCTATGTATCTTCATATTTTTAACTCTAGCATCATTTTAATGAACGTGTAACTTTCCATGACTTCTCCCCTCCTCTTGCGCCATTATTGAAGCTTCCGTTATGAGCTTTAGCCCACAGATTTCATTTCTAGGTTAGTGTCTTGGTTCTATTGGTATTCATCGTGTTTTTTATACTTGGAGAGGAGCGCAATTGGTATTCCATTCGACATACCTTGTCTAATTACCATGTTCCATTTTATTATAGGGTTTAGCATATCCCTTTCTGGACAATTATTGTATGGGGTCGTATTTTCCTTTAACATAATTTCATAAATGGATTTCTGGTTGCTCAGGCTAATAGGCTGGTTAATTTATTAACCCTTTCAAGGGAATTGTATTGCTATTCCTCAACTAAAATATGATGTTTTTAGAGTTCATTTATATCTTTATTTTAATCAAAATTAAATTTAAATATGGACTATTGTACGTTGCACTCTTATGTCATGAGTTATTTATTGTTTTCCTTCTACTCAATTAAAAGTGATGCCCAACAAATTGCATGTGTAATTCCTTCTTATTCAAATTTATATAAAAAAATTGTGTATGTATTTTGATGATTTATCATCACTCAATGCGTCATAACTCAGGCTCTTCAATTGTGAATACATTTACAATGGTGTATTTTATTTATGTGTAAGTTTTGGCTACATCATTAATATATGCTATGTGTTTGCACTGTCCTATAACATTTTTAATAGCCTTCTATTTTCATGTTAAAAGCTAATGGCATGTGATGCTCTCTGTGTACTCCTTTCATGAAATTGGTTATGTTCCTTAGTTGTTTGTTTTTTTCCTTTAGAATAACAATAGTCTTCCAAATCACATCCTCTTGCATCTAGAATAAAATTTAAAGGAAATATTTATAACTTCTATTTATAACCGGTGGGAGAGTTAGAGCAGAATTTCCCAACATAAATGTTGGAATTTGCACCTCAACAGAGGCATCTCCCATCTCTTAGTGTTTTACCATGTTTTCCTTCAGTGGTATTGTTTTATCGAACCTCACTAATTGTAACATACCCCAATAACCTTGCAATAAAATGTATGGAGTTAGGAATTTTTTTTTCAACATTTACGAATGTCTAACCTTATAAATTACTTCTATATTTCTGCATTAACCATTTCAATACCCATCATCATCATTTAGATAAATATTTAGTAAAAATCATAGTGAGTTACACAACCATTAAATCTCCTTGTTATATCATATTAACTTAAATTTCCTGCAATAACTATGCACCGATCCCATGATCATTTTAACTCAATTAATAAATCACCTAATTGATAATATAAATATCACATCATGAAATAAATTAACATCATGAAAATTACACAATGAAAAATCACATCATTAGACACCGATATACCCTGAAAACCCCATAGGGTGAAAACCAACAAACGTTTAATTTTATTATTAAACGCTCATGATGGTTGTCACCCCTCACTCAATGTTTATAATGGAGTCCATCCCTTGACCATTGTCATAAAAATTACATAGGAAAATACTATTAAATGAAACATAACTAGCTATAAGCTAATACAATCATCATGATACCATTTACCCATGGATCCTCAGTCTTAGTCTGTGTAGTTGGGTTGTTTCCTTCAGTGGGTCATCCTGTAGTTGGAACTACTAAACTTGCATGGAGTAACAAATATTTATCTTCCACAATATTAAACTTGAAAAACCATTTTCTCAAGTCACCCTCTTTTCGTGTCATCGTTGTCATCAACACACTTGATATCATGATTAGATAAATTATTAATAACCCAATAATCAATGCTTATCTGTGACACTTCAACACTATTTGTATGCATGTATAAAACATAACCACATTGACATGAAATCCCTTCTTTAACATCATTTCACATGCATTAGTAAGAAATAAATCACACTCAAGCATCATCTTTCCAACAAATGCTAACAAAATATTGCATACACTTTCATATTATTTCCAAAGGAAAGCTAACATACTATATAATAATATTGTGCATGCAAATGCATAACAATATTTCAAGATAACTATCCCAACAAGAAATTTCTCTTTTTGCCTACCCTTATGTTTTCTTTTCAAAATGGATTAATGCCATAGATGTTATACTTATGCATGTGAATGCATGTTATTTTCCAAAAACATCTTTTCCACCCAAGAGCTATTCATAATGTTTATTATGTATAACAATGCCAACTCTATTTCAAACAAAGTTAACATACTAGTTATAGTTTTGTGAATGCAATAACATATCTTGTTATTCCTGCATGTAAAACATATGTGCTTTTCCACAAAAAACTAAATAAATATTTCATGGAAAAATAAACACATTTCTTTTCAAAGGGGTCAAACGCATACCACTTATTCTTTCGTGTATTCAAAGAGAAATTTTCATCTCATCCAAAAGATATAACCCAATAAATATGCATAATATTCTCAAAATAAAGATAATACCATAGCTAATCCCTTTAGGTTTGCAAAATACATATTATTTTTCCCAAAGAAGGCCAACACAATAAATATTATGTGATTGCATCTTCCTTTTCTCTAGAAATCTAATAACCAAAACTATACTTTTCCCATGCATGCAAGTATATATGTTTCTCTAAATAATATTACATAATAAAGCATGTGATTACTAGTTTTCCTGTCCAAGAATCTATTCCAATAATGCGTTCAAAGATATATTTTTCTCTTCAATTCCTTTTAAAGAGTTCTAACATAATAATTGCTTCCTTGCATACAAATATATATATTTATTTTTCTAGGATTTTTTTACACCATAATTATTCTTTTTCCAAAATATAGCTAACTCACTAGCTATTATGCATGAAATACAAAATATTTTCTTATCATTTCAGACATGTTTTTAATATTTCTTCAAGAAATAACATGAATAAAAAATCCTTCTCAAATAACACAACCAATTTCCTTTTACGCAAGTGTTTTATATGAGCTACCCCTCACATAAGTTATTTATATATTTTTACATGATTCAAGCTCTTCATGCATTTAAAATGACATAATAATTTCTAGTAGATCAAATATACTAGATAAGTATTCACGTGCATCTAAGCACATACAATCTTCAAGGGTCGAATATTTCTGTTAACTTTTAATTCATATGCATCATGAGAAAATACTTGGTAATCTATAAAAATAAATAACTTACTTCCTTTTCAAGACTTATCAACATAATTATTATGTCTATATATGTACATAAACAATTATTTTTATCCAATTGAAATATCAAATAGAAGCACTCTATTTTACTATGTTTTGTTTCTATTTTAGCCATCAACTTTGGGCACATATTTTTTTGGGAAATTTTCTTTTTGGAAAAAGTGTAGAATTCCATCCTATCCACTTAGATTGGAAATAGATGTCTTTATACGTCTTCTTTTCCATATTAGTATTCAACTTACTTAATATTATTTAAACAAAATATTCCTTACAACATCATAATTGTTTCCTATGTCAAATATAATATTTTGTTCTTCATATGAATAGTCCAAAAAATAAAAGCATACTGAATTGAAATCTGAGATATTACAAATATATATATATATATATATATATATATTATAATAAATTTTCAAATTTTTTCTTTAAAATCCATTAACTTTTATCAATCATTTAATTTATAAAACTATAATAACTATTCATAAATTATTAAAATTGATTAAACCGTCCATAAATTACCAAAATCATTAATGATATTATATAGCTTTAAAAATTGTAACCCATATTGCCAAGTAGCTCATGAAAATCGAACAAATTCCAATCCTAGTGAAGGTGAGATCTTCAACAAACTCCAATCCTAGTGGAGGTGTGAAGACATCAAGGTAACAAAGAAATCTTATTAATGTTCTCCATTCATTTCCT